>JACGDI010005248.1:205981-289550 GCA_014898725.1 Jacaranda copaia | reverse complement strand
AAGCCTTTGAATTATGTTAGTTTTTGTTTTTATTGAATGCACACGCATCAAGTATGCATTGATTGCCAGTTTCTATAAAGTTTTTTTGAGATTTGTCAATGAAGGCATTTGATTCAAGGTTTTGTTTTTGGTTTTGATTTCTCATTGTTTTGGTGGTTTTAAGGTAATTTTTTGATCAATTGGAATTTCTTGAATTTAGTGTTAAAAGGATAATTGGGGAAACATTTGAGTTTTGGTTTTTTGATTTAATAGTAGATTGCGATTTGCGCAGCAAAAACCAGCAAAATGTGCTCGTGTTCTTTGAGATTTGGTACATGATTTGAAAATAAAAGGCATAGTTTGAATATTAATAGAAAATCCAATTATGAATTGTTGTAATTTTTTTGTAGTGTAAGCCATTTGAATGAGGCAAAACAAATATTGAGTCATATTAGTGCTAATTTTTATGTATCTCCCTAGTGTTGATTTCTCCATTGACTTAAAAGAAGGAAGCAAAATGCTTTTTGGGTCAACACCAAATATATCTACTTCAAAAAGGGAGTTAGCATATTCAAGGTGCTTTAGTTTTTTAATCATTGTTCCGCTCCTTATACTTAACCTTTTCAATGGTGGAGTCATGTTAGGGAAGTAAGCATAGAGAAATTACTTGATTGACAACAAACTTTATGAATCTTATCTGTTGATAATAATTTTATTTTACCCATTTGATTGAATAGAAACATGGTGACAACTGCCTGCAAAAGCTTCCTTATGGTAGTCAATTTGGAGTTCACTAGATAAAACATTTGATTTTTCTTTTTACTTTTTTCTTTGCACATTTGTTAACAAGCTAGCATTCAAATTAGAAATTAGATGGAAGTGAGCTTTACTAGGAGGAAACAGACATTCGCGAAAGAATTATAATGCTAAAATACCACCTACAAATGCCTAAAATAAATGAAACACATTTGAGTACAAAAAATATGAATATTTTGCATCAATGTTTCTCTTGTTTCTTGGACATCATCCCTTGTTTTATGGTTGTGTCTTGCATAAATTAACTATATTATTGTTGTTTCGATTAAGTAGGTTAGAATGTTCACCTGCATAGCTGCCTCAGACATTCAATTGAATGCTAATAACATTAGACAACCAAGTATGAGGAAGAAGGTTGAGAGAAACTTAAGACAATGGATGGCATTAGATGAGAGCTCTCTATGCCACTGATATGTTTTATTACTTAGTTTTGAGTTGAAGTAATAAAGTGATGGAAAATAGATGTTTATGTTTCCATAATTCGGATCATATTAACACCATATGTATGTAAATGAAAATATCCATTTTAATTGGTTGCTAGGAAATCTCCTTTTTATAGGCAACGAAAGATCAAATGATAATATTTTTAGTCTAACTAGCAATAGTTTGAGTGTATTTGCCAATAGTCTGACTAGTAATAATATTTCTAGGATAGAAATTCTTTTTGATTTGGGTTTTTGATATGAGGGCCAATTGTTATTATTATTCTTTGGCTACATTGATTTTTTCGTTAAAGATGGTGTATGTCTTCACATAAATGAAAAGGAAGATTAGTTAGCATATTTTAAAAAAATTCCAATAATCGAAAGCTGAATTAGAATTCTTATAAAATAAATTGCTCAATAACAGCTATTGAGATAACTAGTTTATGTCCATCAAAATAGCATAAAAGATAAAACCAATAATTAGTTCATCAACACCAATGGATCTCAAAAGAAATTTAAAAAAAAAATTGATGTATAAAAGTTTATATTCCAATGTAAAAAAACATCTATTTGACCTATAATAGCCAAGCAAACTTATTCCCTTTAAAAGAGTAAAAACTCTTCGCCACTCTTCTTCTCACATTGATTGATCTTGCCTAAATAAAACATGACATTTATAATCTATTGTATGAAACAAAGATAAAAAATTAACAATTAATATAGTTATTACAACTTTACCTCATCTAATTGATTTTGCATGTTGATGTTAAACATCATAATCAAGCAAATGTACAACCCACAATCATAACTACACATTGAATAACTTTCATTTCACTATACCATAAAAATTTATATATTAATAGTACTTTTGAATGGTTTAATTTACTCATTTCCTTGGATTGGAATCCAACCAAGCTTGTCATAACTGAATGTGTTCACAATATCTTTAATAAGTACTTATTTGGCTGCCACTTTTCAAATAGAAGTTATACTTTTGCAACCTAAAATAATATAATATTATAAGATTATTATAATCTCCAAAAACATTATTTTTGAAAGCATGAAGTCCAGAATTAAGTTCTCAATCTTACCACTTTTTTGATGAGCTCCATCCTTTATGTAGTTTTTTTTGGTAGAGGATATATGCTGAAGATTATAATTTGTGAATTATCGTACTTAGTAATGCACAATATCCAATGATCCTTCAAATCATGGATAGGGATGTACAACATTCACAAATGCTCTATGTTATTTGTGAATTTGGCATGCCCCTCAAAGTATGTCTTCATAAGCTACTCATCACTGTGGCTTAAGGTCAAGATGGTTTGCAGATTGCACAAAACATATCACAAAAATTAAAGTCATTTTCTACTTTAAATAAAACAATTGAAACAAATTATCGAATTTACATACACAAAAGAAGGTTAGAAGAAACCATATATATGCATGCGAATTGTCCTCTTTCGTTTTAAGTGAACATATGTATGCTAGAGCATCAATAACCCTAACAAGATAAGATCGTTAGTGCAATTTTAATATTATAATTGATATTTATTCTAAAGCATATAATAAACATGCTTACAATGCTTGATATATATCAACCCGATTGCAAGCTCTTTATCACTGATCGACTTACACTCTATGCCCCAAAATTGACAACCAATGTGTATTGTAAAGTATTCAAAAACATGTGTTACTCATGTTTATCAAAGTAACATGTTTGTTGTGCAAAACAAATAATGCGAACAACTATGTAAGTGCACGTATCATAACAAGTAATAAAGTGATGAGAAGAGTGTCGACCCCATGAAAAATTAAATTATTCACTACTAATTACTAATTTATCACACATGTATTTTATTCAAACAAAAATCAATTATGTAGGAATTAAAATTAAACTAATAAAAATAAGAAAAAAGTGCATTGATTAGGATTTCTACCAAGATATAGAAGCCTAGAACTATGATTTTATCAATCGAATGAGTTGATATATAATTTTCTCCCTATAAAATTAATACTAGGTTATTAGTCTTGGGTTTTATGCAATTACAGGGTTCTTTTGAATTACCCGTAATCAAATCCTTAATTTATTCAATTCACAATATTCCTATGCGAATTAAATAAATTATGGATAAGGCAGTACCACTCGACAAACTCCCTAGGGCAAGTAGTTATATTCCTATCCTACTCACAAATTAATTAATTTATTAATTTAAATAATTGATCTAAGGTCTGCTATTGTCAATCAATCTCAAGATTCTCTTTTCAAAGACTCCTTTAGGGTTTAAAGATGTACTTGACTGTTGATCAGACAAATAAATAGAAAAATCACACAATAGAAGAAATAACCTTAAGTGATACTAATTTCATGGAAGAAAATCATGCATTAATTTATTCAAAAGAATCCATCATAATCCTAGAATAACGAATTAGTTTATGATTGAATTGTCAATCAAAACATGAATAAAATGAAACATTGTCTCAAATCTAGAATTAAAAGGAAAATCAAAGGGAGAAGAAGAAACTTTATTTCTAGGTGAATCTGATCTCTACTTTGTCCTCCTCTGAATCTCGAATTCTCGCGACACTTCTAATCTCCAAAAATAGCAAATCCAAATCTAGTTCCACAACTAAGTGTCTGAAGGGTCTATTTATAACTGATTAAAAGAGTCTTCTAATTAAAATATGACTTAAATAAATAAATATTCTTATGTCCATCTTTGATAAAATCATGAGGTGTCATCCAATCATCATCCCACCAACGTACGTCAATTTGTCCCTTTTTTGTAAATTCTCCACTTCTATTCCTGTAATTCCAAATTTTCTTCAATTAGCAAAGGAATTATAATTTTTTAAACAAGAAAATTATTTATTAAGTCCTAAATATTATACCAATAGGGACTTAACACAACATAATAGAGTTGTTAATTATTCAGAGAAAAATATAATCAAATAACTATATAAAATAACAATATGAGAAATTTTGTAATCTATTTTGTATACTTGCTTATTATTCAATTGTTCACTAAATACAAGCTCAATTATTTCTTCAGAATTTAGTGGGAGTTCCTTGCTTTCTTGAATTATTTTTTGCATCCAATGTATCCTTTGTTAGGTCAATTATATTGTCTTTTTGTCAAATTTGAACTAATATTTTTTGAAAGTCAAAGAGTTAAACATGCTTATCCACTATCTTTTTGAAAGTCGAAGACTTGAACATGCTTGTCCTTTGCTCTTCCAGAATTCTTATAACTTAGGGCAAAGTGAGGTGGTGTTGCAAGTTTAATTTTCATATTTGGGGGTGGTGTCCATGTGAATTGACTTGACCTTGATGATAAAGTGCCCATTTACTCTTTTTTGCTAGATTTTATCATCTCAAGAACTTTTGCTATAGAGTTATATATGTGGGACAACTTCTCCTTAATCATTTGGTAATGCTCGCTACCCAACTAGGATGGAGTTCTGTTGTAGCAATCCTTATGTCCTAACATAATGCATATAACCATGTCCAACAATTAATTCACATTATTTTCCACCAGATCAACCCTATTAGTCAATAATTTAATTTGACTTTCTAAGAAAGACTCATTCTTCAAGGATACATCTTTGGAAACGTAGTTTGCATTCACCCCACAAGTATCCAATTCATTTTCTATATTATTCTTGTTTTCCCAATTTGATGCCAAACCAAAGAAATCAATATTGCATGCTTGCATAAACCTATTTATTAGTCATGACCTTATGATTTTTTAAAATCAAGATTCAACTAAATTCATTTATTTTATCTTGGCATTCCAGCAATAATTCTCTGATTGCACAATTGTTGTAATGTAGTTGATCTTTTCCTTAGTAAGTTGTTGGATCAATGGGATATCAATTTTTAAATTATTATATATTTAACATCCATTTGGTCGTATAGCATATACGAACACAAGCTACATGAGTTTGAAGAAAAACTATTTTAGACAATGGGTAATTACATATAAGTATGATCTATTGTAATATATGATAACCTTACATGAATAATAATATGCACCCCCCTATATATGTGCTGCAAGGTTGTTTTGAATTCCTCACACCATCATTAAGCATTCAACAAGTGAAAGCATCCCAATTTATTTTAGGTACCACAGCCATATCAACTAGAAAATTTAAAACTTCAATCCTAATATTCTATTGTGTTCCAGGAAAAAGGAGTGCACCAAAAATCAATACCTAGTACATGACTTGAAATTATATATCATACTCGTTGCTTTTTTCCAGTTGATTTGCCAAATCTACCAAATCAAACATTCCCTTAGTGATTTTGAATAAATGTGAGTATTTGTCTAAACCCAATTAGTGTATGTTACCGATTTCTATATATCTTCCTACAAATGGAAGTCCAATAACCTTGTGTACCACATTGTCACTTAAAATGATCTTTTCTCCATGAATGCTGAGCAAGTTATTTTCAAGGTCATATTGCTTGGTTGGGATCTCTTCAGATTATGTTTTGATTATAATCCTTTGCAATGATCTTGATGAAATCCTATTCCATAATCAAAGGGTTGTAAATAAGGAAAATGTTCAAATATTTGTCACTCAAAATTAGCTGTCCCATTTGCTCGATTTAAGGGCTTATACAAGAAAGGTGCACAACCAACTGGAAGTATGCAAAGGAAAGTAGCTGTTGGACTCTTTACATGGTAACTTGCATATTGAAGGAAAGAATTCATTAGAAGATAAGTCCAATTTAAATAGAAGACATCTCACGACAAGCAATTAAGTTTTTCTCAAAAAGCTCAAAACTTTATAGGATACTCATCTGGAAGCTGCACTGGAAGTTTACTTTTGCCTTTCATCATTCAGTCTATTGGAAGTTTCTGCAATAGAGAAAGTTGTTCTTTGTTATTGATTTTTTAATATCTTGTCTTCGTTGTAACTTCACTTGTGTTTAATATAAGTGCAGGTTAAAAATACTAAGATTATATCTTAAGTAGTGGAGTAGGCTTGCCTAACTACTATAAATCATTGTGTTCTCTTTAATTATAGCTTTACTTTGCTATGTCTATTTGGACATTTGCAAATCAGTTTAATCAAATCCTTTTTATAAACTCTTTCAACTTAAAAAAAGAGTTAAAAAGTGTTTTAATGTTTTGAAAAAGATTAATTCACCCCTCTTTTGATCTCATTTTTATTATCAATTGGCATCAAAGCCTCAAGGCTTATATCATGAGTTCTATCAAACTTGAGCTTAATTGATCCTAATAACTGCATCTAGCTTTGAGGTTTATGTGGAGGGACAGTCACATCCTCGACCACCCTTATTTGACATTACAAACTACTCCACATAGAATAATCAAATAGAAGAATTTTTCATAGCTCTTGATTATGACCTATGGAGCATAGTCAATGATGGACCACTTATTCTAACTACCAAGAACATGTCTCTTAAAGGCAGAATGGAACTTATTGTGGAAGACAAAAGAATATTGTCCATGAATGCCAAAGCTAAGAATATCTTATCCTGTGCCCTGATCAAGGAAGAATATAATAGAGTCAACACTTGCTCCATTGCGAAGGAAATGTGGAACATGCTTTAAGTCACCCATGAAGGGACTTCGCAGGTAAAACAAGAAAGAATTTATTTGCTTACTCACCAATATGAAATGTTCTCCGTGAAAACAGATGAATCAATTAGCTAAATGTACATATGCTTCAAAGAGATAGTTAACCTCATGTTTGCACTTGGAAAAGTCATATCAGAAAGTAAGCAAGTTTGAAAAATCTTGAGATCCTTACTTCGGAAGTGGACACCAAAGGTTACCATAATACATTAGGCCAAAAATTTGGAAATTTTGACAATGGGAGAGATTATCGAATTACTCACTTCTCATGAAATGATACTTCTATCAAAAGAAGAAAGTTCTGAAGTCAAAGTTAAGAAAAATATTGCCTTCAACTCAGAACAAGTTGATTGGAATGAAGATTTAGGAGATTTGGATACGGCGCCTTAAATGATGAAATAGCAATGATCGTAAAACATCTCAACCAATTGATTCAAGCAAGAAATTACTTCAAAAGAGACAACAAATCAAATTCTAGAAGGAGTAGCATTGACTACCAACGATTTGAGCAAATCATTTGCCATGAGTGTCATGAAATTGACCACAAGAGACCTGATTATCCAAAGCTTAAGAGATATTCCAAACCTGAGAAAAGTTCCAAATTCAAAGCAATGATCATCACATGGGATGACTCTAATTCTGACCAATTTGATAATGAGGACAACTATCTTATGGCCGATTAACAGATAACTCTCTTTTTTCAAATAAGTACTAGTGATTCTGAATATGGAAATACTAGGTTACATGAGGAATTTCAAAATCTACTGGGTGAGATGAAAAAAGAGATAAATTCTCTAAACTACCAGATAAAAAATATTCTTGATGAAAGGGTTGAACTTGTTCAAAGTTATAACAAAATTATCAAAAAGGATGTGGTTGATAGAAATAAGCTTGTTAGAAAAATTCAAGAGCTTGAAAGTGAGAATTCTTTTATATTAGAAGAAAATTACAACTTGAAAAGAACCATTAAAGGAAAAAAAAATAGGTGAACCTAAAACTAGCCTAAAAACAGACAACAAAAAGTTAGTTATACTTGTGGTAGGAAAGGTTATGTTTGCTACAAATGTTTGATAAAGAATGATATTGGAATTAAATATATGTGGATTCTAAAATCTAACAAACAAGGACCCGATACTACATGGTTACCTAAAATATTATCAAATTGTCATGCAGGATCCATTCAAGAAGAACCAAAGAGATAAATAGTATCTAGATAGCAAATGTTCCAGATATATGACCGGAGATAGATCATTTTTCACAAACCTGCAGGACTTCAATGGGGGAAACATCCTGTTTGCTGACAACACAAAAGGTAAAATCATGGGTAAAGGCATTGTTGGAAAAATTAATGGAATTACCATTGAAAATGTCTGGTTGGTAGATGGTCTAAATAATAATCTTCTAAGCATCAGCTAGCTCTGTAACAGCAAATTTCAAGTATAATTCCAACCCTCACATTGCATTGTTACTAAGGATGACAAAATTATTTTTTTCATTGTTAGGGATAAGAACATTTATTGCATTAATTTGGATGATCTTTCTAGCCAAATTGTTGAGTGTTTGATAGCTTCAGAAGATCCTAGTTAGATATGGCATAGATGACTTGGGCATGAAAACATGAATTTGCTTGATCATCTTGCTAGACCAATGAAAACATGAATTTCCCAAAATTGGATTTGTAAAAGATAAAGTGTGTGAAGCGTGCATTAAGGGAAAACAAGTCAAAACTTCTTTCAAACCCATTAATGACATATCTTCATCAAAACTTTTGATCTTCTTTATCTAAATCTTTTTAGACCAATGAAAACAACCTCTCTTGGTGGGAGCAAATATATTTTTATGATTGTATATGACTTTTCACGATTTACCTAAGTTCGGTTCCTCTCCCACAAAAGTAATGCTTTAAAATCCTTTGTGGTTCTCACTAAGAAAATCCAAAATGAAAAAGGATATTTTATTAAAGCTATACAAAGTGATCACGGAACGAAATTTGATGATAATGAATTTATGATTTTTTGTGATGAAAATGGATATTCCCACAACTTCTCAGCTCCAAAAATGGCACAACAAATGGTGTGGTAGAAAGAAAAAATAGAATTCTTCAAGAAATGGCACGAACAATGTTAAATGAGTATGAGTTGCCTATATCAGTCTGGGGGAAGGCAATAAACACCACATGTTACATTGCCAACCAAGTTTTTCTTAGACCTTTTGTTAAAAAAACTCCTTATGAACTATGGCATGGCAAAATTCCAAACATCTCATATTTTTATATATTTGGATATAAGTGCTTCATTTTGAATGATAGAGATTATCTTGCTATATTTGATTTAAAGTCAGATGAAGGCATATTTGTGGGATATTCAATTCATAGCAAAGCTTATATAATTTTCAATAAGAGGAAAAAAACCATACAAGAGTCTATTCATGTTGTTTTTGATGAAACTAACCCTTTTGCTGTCAAAGACACTTTAATCATAGAATCTGTAAATATTGATAGAATCATTGAAGTTGTCCAACAAGAGAAGAAAGTCAAAAATGAATTTTTGATGAATGCTTTTTTGAAAATCCAATCGAAACTTCCAATGAAGGAAATGAAGAAAGAATACAGAAGTTCAAACATGTATTGAATCATCCAATTGACAAGATATTTAGGAAGCTAGAAGCGGGAATAATGACTTGATCAAAAGCAAAAATCATGATACTAGTAACATAGTTTTTTTTATCACTCATAGAACTTGTTAATCTACATGAAGCACTAAATGACAGGTATTGGAAAGATGTAATACAGGAAGAACTTTCCTAATTTGACAAAAATGAAGTGTAGAACTTGGCAAAAAGGCCCATTGACAGACCAATCATTGGAACCAAGTGGGTTTTTCGAAATAAACTATATGAAAAGGGAATTGTAGTGAGAAACAATGCAAGACTTGTCGCAAAAGGGTATTCACAACAGAAAGGTATTGATTTTGTTGAAACATATGCACCCTTAGCATGATTAGAATCAATCTGCATGTTGCTTGCATATGCATCTTACAAAACTTTCTCTCTTTTCCAAATGGATGTTAAAAGTGCATTTTTGAATGGCTTTATTAAAGAAGAGGTTTATGTTGAACAACTGCTAGGATTTGAAAATTTTGATTTTCCCAATCATGTTTTTAAATTGTTTAAGGCATTATATGGCTTAAAGCAAGCCCCTAGGGCTTGGTACGAAAGGCTAAGTACTTTTCTTCTTTCTAAAGGTTTTTCCATAGACACCATTGACACCACTTTTTTCATAAAGAAAGTTGATAATGAAATGTTAATGGTTCAAATTTATGTAGATGATATCATATTTGGTGGTACTAAAAATTCTCTTTGTGATAAGTTTGCAAGTTCCACGAAAAGTGAGTTTGAAATAAGTCTCATGGAAGGACTAAACTTCTTCCTTGGACTACAAATCAAACAATGTTCCACTGAAATATTCATATGCCAAGAAAAATACACAAAGAAACTACTCAAGAAATTTGGCATGGAAAACTGTAAGGAAACATCAATTCCTATGCGCCCAATACCAAATTGGAGGATAATCCAGAAGAAAAAGGAATCGATGAATCAATGTACCATGGGATCATTGGAAGTTTATTGTCTCTCCTTGCAAGCAAACCAGACATTCTGTTCTCAACAGGCTTATGTGCTCAGTTTCAAGCAAAACCAAAGAAATGTCATCTTCAAGCACTAAAAAGAAATTACGATACTTAAAGAGATCTCCTTACCTCGATATCTAGTACCCTCGCTCAAACTATTTTTCTGTTGTTGGATATTCTGACGCTGATTATGCAGGATGCAAGATCAATAGAAAAAGTACCACAGGAACATATCAATTCCTTGGAGAAAGATTAGTAAGCTAGTATAGCAAGAAACAAAGCATTGTCGCACTATCAACAACGAAAGTAGAATATATGGCTATTGGAAATTGCTGCACCCAAATTCCCAAGATGAAACAAACTCTCCAAGATTACAGTATGAGTTTCTTCAACATACCTGTAAAATGTGATAATAAAAGTACCATCAGCACAACAAAAAATCATGTCCACCAATCTATAACCAAGCATATAGAAATAAGGCATCATTTCATTAAAGATCATGTTTCTAGTGGTGTTATTTGCATAGATTATGTGGAGACTAAATTCTAGTTGGCTAACATTTTCACTAAGGTACTCTCCAATGAACGCTTCACTTTTCTTAAAAACCAGCTGGGCAAAATTTCTTCTCTCGCCGAAATTTAAAAAAATATTTTTTTTAAGAAATAAACATAAAGAAGGGAAGTAAATCTCTTATTTCCAAAAAACCTCTCATTAAATTCTTGAGGAAAAAAAATCTTCATTGATTAACTTAGAAAACAATAAACAAAAATGCTCTTAGAAATTCGTCAGTTCACTTTCTTTTCCATCTTGTTCAGAAACCCTAAATCTCTTCTCTCTCATTGGCTTCATCACCACCAAAACATACCTCTGGCCACCTATCACCTAATTTTGAAATCAAAACTCCTCTCATACCCTTTTGCAACCAAGACTTGTGGCCTACGGCTCCATGTCTGATAGCTTCTCTCAATCAAATACCAAAACCCTCACAAAATCACCAATTTCTAAGTAATTTCTTCTAAGTGACTTTTCTTATTGCTCACCTTCTACCTCATCACCTCTTCACTCAAAACTACCAAAATTCACATCTCGAAAGTTCACATCATCTAGCTTGATGGTTGGGTTTCCTCATTGATTCCCAAATCTCTGAAATTTTCTATTCCTCATGCTGCGGAAACCTTCAACCCTAACATCTCATCTTGAAAAATCAATTGTGGGAGATCTATTAAGTTCGATGCTATTCCTTCATTCTCTGCCCTATCTTGGATTAAAAAGGCTGGCTAGAAATTGTTCATGGAAATCAATGGACCATCATATCCCCTCTTGGTATGTCTTTTTTTATGTAAACTTAACTTTCAAGGAAGACAAAATTACTCAGAATATCATAATTTCCTCAAATATGCTTGGGCATTCTATTAAGTTTGATGTTGAAAAATTAATCGATGAGTCTGACTAATCATGGAGTTTGATTCTTTGGATTTAGAGAATGGTGTTCTAATCTCTTATTTGATTTAACTAAAGCTAAAACAAATTTTTGGAAAGGAAATATTCCCAAACTTGGGGGTGGAAAGGCCTTGAATCAGCTACATTTT
Organism: Jacaranda copaia; assembly: GCA_014898725.1. Classification (NCBI taxonomy): domain Eukaryota; kingdom Viridiplantae; phylum Streptophyta; class Magnoliopsida; order Lamiales; family Bignoniaceae; genus Jacaranda; species Jacaranda copaia. Next base: position 277,506 of record JACGDI010005248.1, on the reverse strand, counting down.
GATCACTTCCTTTTCTATCGTCTTATCATTCTAACCATTATGTCTGTCATCACTCCCAATGGAAGACATACCACCGATATAAATCACCTCACTATCTTTCTATTGCACATGGCCGATTTTGGAAAACTCATCAATTTGAGTTTCATTATACTCCACCACATGATCTTTGCCTTGCACCATCTCTCAAAAAATCTGCCTTATGGAATGATCATCACTAAATTGCTTATTTATGAAGAAGTGTACCTCCTACCACCCTAGGCCGAGGACCCTAAAGAAAGAAAACACATTGATCTTCAAAGCTTAAGAAAGATGAAAATTCAATTAGGTGATGATGGGGTATGATTTAAGGGAAATGTGGGCTCTGTTGCACCTTCTACTAGTAATCACTGCTCTTCTCGCCGAACCAAAGGAAAAACCTCTGTCTATGTATCCATTGATACTATTGAGAAATTTGCCTTTGTATCAATTGGTGTCACTTCAAAACAGCCTCCCATTATTCCTGGTTTTGATGATATCAATCTTGCCCTTAACGCCCTCAAAAATGATGTTTCTGCAGTTAGCACTCACATTCAGGATCTTGCAACCTCTGTTGATGATAATTTTTTTCATCTCTATCATTGTATCTATGATCTCAACCATGAAATTTATGACCTCAGAAAACATTACTACAAGCATAGCAAAGACGATAATTAGGCCTTTTGATGATGAAGGGGGAGATGGAGAACTAAGAAAATTGGAAACTCATTATGGAATTTTCTATGTGATGAGATTGAAATATTTTCTTTTGTAACTGGAACCATCAATTTGTTTTGTTTTAATGCCTGCTGCTTAGTACTCAGTCTATGAAACTATCTAATGTTTATTTTGCGCATTTAACCTCTATGATAAGATATGAATATCCTCTATTCTTGAACATAACTGTGTTGATTTGTGCATTTGATATCATATGTTCTTGAGCATAATTATGTTACTCAAATGTTGAAATCTTACTTACAAACTGCTAAGTTTATTCTTCCTTGGAATGTGATTATGTTAAAACTTAACTTATCCATAACCATCTTACAGCAACTGAGATTTTCTTGCTTTGAGAAATTGAACATAGTTTTTTAGCATCACATCTCATAGTCAGGGGGAAGGTTAAATTTAGAGAGAGCACTTAGTATATGCTAAGTGATCATCATCAAAAAGGGGGAGATTGTTGAGATCTCCTTAGATTATGTTTTGATTATGATCCTTTGAAATGATCTTGATGAATTTTTATTCCATAATCAAAGGACTGTAATTAAGGAAAATGTTCAAATATCTATCACTCAAAATCAGCTATCCAATTTGCTCGATTTAAAGGCTTAGACAAGAAAGGTGCACAACCAACCGAAAGCATGCAAAGGAAAGTAAATGTTGGACTCTTTACATGGTAACTTGCATATTGAAGGAAAGAATTCATTAGAAGACAAGTCCATTTTAAATAGAAGATGTCTCATGACAAAATGATTAAGCTTTTCCCAAAAAGTTCAGAACTCTATAGGATACTCGTCTGGAAGCTACGCTAGAAATTTGCTTTTACCTTTCATAATCCAGTTTGTTAGAAGTTTCTGCAATAGAGGAAGTTGTTCTTTGTTATTGATTTTTTAATATCTTGTCTTTGCTTAACTTCACTTGTATTTAATATAAGTATAGGTTAAAAATTCTAAGATTATATCTAAGGTAGTGGAGTAGGCTTGCCGAACTACTATAAATCATTGTGTTCTCTTTAATTTCAATTTTACTTTACTTTGTCCATTTGGACTTTTGCAAATTAGTTGAATCAAATCCTTTTTATAAACTCTTTCAACTTAAAAAAAGAGATAAAAAGTGTTTTATTGTTTTGAAAAAGATCAATTCACCCCCCCCTTCTTGATCTCCTTTTTATTATCACACTCAATAAGCCAACGCATCATCACCAAATCTAATGAATTTCTTCAACATTTGTTATTGGCCCAAACCTTAGACTTCAAATTGCATCACATTGCGATTGATTCAGTGTGGCATTTCCATCGATTGACTTCTTCATAGATGCCTTATGCTGAAACTTTGATTCCTACATATAAAAATCAATAAATTTGTAAATTTATATAGTAAACTTCTAACAACAAGATGAGTTTTGAGTAAACTGTGCACATTTTGTAATAAATCAACCATTTATCTTATATTACAAGTATCCATTATCAACAATAATATCATTCCACTAACATTGAGAATCAAAACAATCAAGGTGCCACAAATATTAAAGTAGATAAAAACAAATATTTTGATGAAATTCAACATAAGATCATAATATTTTTTCAGTAAATAAAATAATACATTTCTCCCATCTTTAGTTGGTGTTGCTTGCTTTATATTCCTACCAACTTCAAAATTGGGCAATTTTCTTTTCACAAAGCTATACTAAGACGGTGATCCCATACTAAAACATGGATGCCTTGCTATATGATTTCTTTCGATATCGTTGTTGACCTTCTCTACTTCAGACATCAATTTTTAATAATGAATTATTAGAATTTTTTCGTTCAAATAAAGTTTTATAAGTTTGTATAGATGGATTGGAAAACCAGTGTAACACAAGAAAAAAATATATAATAAATTTACTTACAACTCCATTACGAATTTCACTGATGATGCCTAATTGCACTCTAAAGGCTTTTATAAGTAGATGAACAACAAAGAAGGATGCACAACCACAAGAATTTATGTAAAAAGAGAAAATTTATAAGGCGCAATAAATAATTGAATTCCTATTGAGAATAAATGCATATTCAAAGTGAAATTTTAGAGTTATATAGCATCATGATTGAAAATGACTTGAGAACAGTATACTAATTCTCAACTTTAAATTGCTGCCTCCAAATTTTGCATTGGCTGAATATTACTGCTAAATAGTTGTTTGATGATGGAACTTGGGTATGAAATTTCAACCAAGAACTAAGTACTAGTACATATATAACAGAATGCAACAAAACAACTTTCTATAGTTTAAAAGTCTTAATTTGGAAGATAAACAAATTTCAAGTATTTTATTAGAAACATCCCTTGATTTTAGATGATAGTCATTATATTAAAGAAAGCTATCATCAATTACCTTACAATCAGAGGGTAGGCAATAAAGTAATAGGTGAAATATTTGGAATGTTCTGCTTTCCTTCTCATATACCAAGACATCCCCAAACATATCAAATTCAACTCTTGACATTCCATCACTCTAGGAAAGTTTAGTAAGCACCCCTTTATCATCTATAGTATATCTATAAATCATAAATTCATCTTGCAATCTCATGTCTTCAGGATAACAAATTGTGGTATTCAATAACCTTCACTAATCATTTCCTATTGTTGCTTGTATAGATAATTATATTCATCTTTCTAATTGAATGAGAGTTTTCCAGCACCTCCCATCAAATGTTCAATAAATCTAAGCACATTACTTGGCCTCGTACCAATCTTTGTAAGTAAACTTAGTGATGACTTGTCTAAAGGAGTTAAGTACCTACCATATTTATTTAACAATGATAAGGGAATATAAAATATTATTAATAATGCATGTTATCACATCACTACCTAGCTTCAGAAAAAGAGCAAAATATTATGACAATGCTATCGAATTATTTACCTGTCAAATTAATATTTATACTATATATATTAAATATGTAGAAAACATTTTGTACTAGATAATAAAATAAACAAATATTTATTTATTTTACATTGTCAAAATTTTAGTGTACACACTTGTTTTCCAAAATTATTAGTGTTAATAGGTCTTTTCAATTAATGTACCTAATATATATCTAAAAAATTAATGACAATGCAATTTTCTGTTATTCTAAAATTTTAAAAAAACACATTGCAAATATTACATAAGTTATGGTAACATATTAAAATGTAAATGAATATTTTAATTAATTTTATATTGTAAAAAATTTAAGACATTCGTTGAGTGTGCTAAAATTGGTGGTGTTAACTATTCACAAATGAAATATTAAATTTCATCTATTCTTTGGTCCTTGAGACCACTTGTGCACAAAAATAAATAAATAAGTAAAATGATCTTACCTGTTACATTGTAGACTACTGTTCCCATCATTGGGTCAAGAGGATGATTATGCTTACACATAAATCTAGTGACCTTATATAGACTTAAAAATCGATCATGGGATACATGTAATCTAGCTGGACAACCACATCTAAGGTCAGGGTTTAGCTTGCCATTGTTTAATGTATCTTGGTTTTGTTTTTCTCCAAAATCCCTCTAGTGAACACACCCACAATTCTTTACCAACCATAATGACCGGTCTCTAGCTAATTTTTCACATTTGCTTGAATTATAACCATGTCTTTTTTTCATTTGACTTGCATTCCTCACATTTGGGCAACACATTCTTGCAAGCTTGTTTCTGAATGTCAAATCCTTGTTCTCTCCCATGTGTATTATAAAATGACTGTGCTTTATCAACAGACCTGAAAACATATTTCATCAACTTATTTTGATAGATCTTATTAGGAATATACTTTGATGAATCTAATCCCTCATCCCTCTCACTGCAATTAAACTACAGATAATCATCATCACTCATCACATTTACTTCACTATGGTAAGGACTGAAAATCTCTCTCTCTCTCTTTTTTTTCTAGATTTTACATCACTATCTTATGCTTGTATTTGAATCCTAGGGGAAAAAAGAAAAATATATTTAGATATTATCACCACATAATAATTTTTGCTAAAGATAATGAATAATTTATGGGTTTAAAAGGACAAAATGAAATGATTATTTATGATACATTTTGTATAAATCCAAAACAAGTAAGAAAAAGAAGTCACTTGTGAGTTGTGTCAACTTTCTCTCTATTGACCTATTTTCTATAACTCAGTGTATAATCTAAATTAGCTGCTTTATTTCTTTACGTTGACACTCAAAATTAGATTAATTATCTTTTCACTAGCTATGCAACTTTGAAAAACAATGAAACAATCATTCAAGAACCCTCCTAAAAAAACATATAAACTTAACAAAGTATAAATGGAGGAGCAAAAGTCAAACAACAAACAAAAGTAAATAAGACTAATAGAATATAGTAATGAAAACATATAGCATAAGCCCAATCTATCATCTTCATAAGCTCATCCTAGGCATACTTGTGTGGGACTTTTCAAGTTGAGAGAAAACGAGAGCATGCAAAATACAGTTCTACACTTTTAGAATACTAGACCTCAGGGTGGAATATCTATTTGAATATTGACTACCACTATAAGGCCATTTTATGTGAACATCAACATTTATAAACAATATGATAGACCAATGACACCTAATTCTTAATAATCATTTATCCAAGATTAGAATGTTGGATTCTCAAAAATGATCAAATATATATCATTTTGCAAGAAATAATGAATACCAAGAATGAGATACCATAATTACTCTTATGTTTTCTATTCCTCTTAAATGACTGTCAAACATTTAATATGTCATGAGATAATCTATAACATAGATATAAATGCATTGTATATCAGAAAAAATTTTGTTTTATGTTACAAGTTTTCCCCACTTATTGTGAAATTTGACTTCTATGTTTGTCTCTATGATTATTTATCTGAGGAGGAACCTAATAGTAACTAATTACTAGCTAGAGGGAAACAAATATCTTAAATTAGGCTATATTAGGTTTCATTTTAAGGGACTGGTTTCACGTTTATGCAACTAAAATTGTGAAATTGTGTTTGTTTTGCCTCATTCAAATGGCTTACAATGAAAATGTTACAAAAATACATAATTGAATTTTCTACCAATATTCAAGCTACGTCCTCTAATTTTCAAATCCTATACCAAATCGCAAAGAACACAAGGACGTTTTATTGGTTTTTGCTTGGCAAATAGCAATACTATTAAATCAAGAATCCAAAACTCAAATGCTTCCTCTATTATCCTTTCAACATTAAATTCAAAAAATTTCAATTGATCCAAAAAACACCTTGAAACCACCAAAACAATTAGAAATTATAACAAAAAACAAAACCTTGAATCAAATTCCTCATGTTGACAACTCTTAGAAAAACTACATAGAAATTTTGCAAAATAAATGAAATGAAAATCACCTTTTTAATTGTCTAATGAGAATAAGAATCTGCCAGTGAATCAATTGATTTTTTGGAAAGAAAAAAAAAAGTGCAATTTCAAGGAGAATAGAACAAAGCGACCACCAAACTTGACAAAAGTACGCCGCACTTGGCTTGACCACTCTCTTGCTTTTGATTTCTGTCCACAACGTGATAGTGGCCGCTAGTGAATTTCAAAAATTTAGAACATTAGGGGGTTGGGGCATTTAGTGAGATTCAATTTGGGGGAGGCTTTATTGTTTAATTCAATTTTATCAGATTCATTTTTCTTCTCGCATTTTTGTATTTTGTATATTATTTTATTTTGTTCTTTATTTTAAATGTATATTATTTTTTTATAAAGATAATTAAGGTATTTCATATTTAAACCTATTTAATTATTAATTTAATTATCGCAGTTTAGTATAATTAATTAACTTAATTATTAATGGGTAAAAAAAACCATTTGTACATGTGTTAATTTTTTAAAGGGTAGGATGTTAAGTTAAAACCCTAGTTATCGGGCCCTAGCCAACCCGTGAATACCATTATTGATATATTAAGATAATGATGAAAGGTTGAATAAGTCATAGATGGTTGCTTGAATTAATTGTTCCATTATAATTCACTTTAATTTTCTAATTAATGAATGGAAAATTTCACGCAGATAGTGTTTAGGTGAATTTCTGAGCTCTTGGATGTGTATGTATTAATAATATTAAAATAAAATGATAATATTGTCATGCACAATTTAATCATTCACTGTCTTTTTGGGTTTCTTTTCTTAAACTAGTTATGTGTGAATACATGAATAAATATATACGTTGAGTTCACTATAATTAATTGTTGTATTTCTGTCAAATGTTCAAATTCTTCCCTCCATGTAATATTAGTCAATTTTTCACTAATCTTTCAAAGATAGCCTATGGAATTGGTGCAAAATGTTGGGTAACCATCCTTCTTTGACCAATAATTAAGTGAATTCTAACCTTGACTAATAAAAGTTCTTGAAGTCATTGCATTATATGCTACAGGTAAATGTCAATGATATGTCTAATTATTAAATCAATTTGTGTTGAATGAGAGAATTAATGCACAAAGAGATCACTTAAAGATCACTAAAAAAATTAGATATTCGTTACGAGAAAATTGCTACGAAATTAATCTCGTAGCTATGACTACAAATTATAACTACTAATTTTCTGTAGCGGATATAAATTTTTAAAATAACTAAGAACAAAAATTATTAGCTATTAATATGTATTCATGTTCATCACAACGGAGAAATTAGCTATGAATTATTTAGGAAAATTAATATGTAATACGGCAGAGATGGCTATGAAAGCATTTGTTTTGGATTCAATTCTATAATTAAGGCTATAGAATTTTAGTATTAGCTATGGATTGATTGTCGCTATTTCATTTTTTGTGGTAGTTGACTGACATGTTGGAAGTGGAAAAGATGAACTACAAGAAAATTGAGTTTTGTGATGGATTTCCAAAGTGGGGTTTGATGGATTTTGCGATCAAATTGCAAATTTCTGTGATGGAGTTTGTGACATTGTTCTCTTGCGGGAGAATAAGAGATAGGCAGTGTCGACAAATTTGTGATAGAGTTTGCAACGTTAGACATTTATGATAGATTTTGAGATGTACTTGCAACGGTTATTGTCAACAAAATATCGATGGAATGCTCGGTAGCAAGTTTGCGATAGATTTCCATGTAAAAATTGTCACTATTTTGACACATGTTGATTGAACTTCTTCGTTTCCAATCAATTTTGTGACAGCAACTATTTTTTGCAATGGAAGATTTCACATGGTTGACTGAACGTATTCGTTTCCAATCAATTTTGTGATGGCTACTTTTTCTGCGATGAAAGATTTCCATCACAATTGATTTTTACATTTAGTTTTTATTTCTTTTTGCAACTGACATAGTCTGCGGCAAAGTTTTATATATATATATATATATATATATTTTGCAATAGAAAATTCATTGCAAATTTTCAGAAATTGAAAAAAAAAAGATATTTAAATTTTACAAATACAAAAAACAGAATCTATTTACGTCAAAATCTATATCCAAACACCAAAACATGCACCCATCACATCAATATTTACCAATATATAATCAAATCCAAAAACTAATGATCTATATACCAATATTTAAATCTTATTTTATGTAAAATCACATTAAACTAAGTTGTTATCAAATTTTCAAACTTATGAATATCAATCACTACAACAAGCAAATTTCATAGGGTTGTTTTCTTCACTCAATAAAGAAAACTACATTCTTATTAACAAATATGCATAGGTGTTCCAACCATAACTACCCCAAAACTACATGAATCTATATTACAATATCTAAATAACAATAACTCAAATAAAGTATATATTAACTCAACAAATATGATAAACCCTGGAAAATTTCATATGGACTCAAATTCATTTTCTTTAACAAAAATCAAAACATTATAATTGTATTTGCGAACCAATCGTATATGCTATGAATTTGAAATGGAAGATCTAAAGGTCTTTGATACAACCAATTCAAAGATTACAATCAAAGCATCCTTTATTTTTTTTTTTTCATTTCTTATCATTAGACTGAATAGGTAAATCTAATCAATTTTCGCCAAATCAAACTAACATCACAGATCTAACATATAATAGATATCACAATCTAATATAATACATATTATCCAATATATAAACCAAATCCCTATCGAACATATAAAGTTACAAAATAATACTAAAAAAAAATTATCTTACTCGATCTAAAGATTTATGCAAAAGTTTAATGCCTTGAAATATCTAAATCTGTAATATTACATCAAAACGAAACTTAGAATAATAAAAAAGAAAAAAAATCATAGAAAAAGGATAATAAGAGTTGGTTGGTGCTCTCCAAATCAGCAAACAAAAACAAAATTATAATAGTAAAAATAAAAAAATTACAAAAAATTATTAAAAAAAATACAAAAAACAAACAAAAATAAAATTGTATAGCCTACTCATTTTCTTTTGATACAACCATCTCATAATTATTTTAAATAGATTAAGAAAATTTTTTAAAATATATCTATATATATATATATTAATAAAGTAGTATAGAAACTTTTCTAAAAGAGTTCAAATTATACATACTACAAAAAAAGGGGGTTTTAGTGACCGATTTTTCGGTCCCTAATTAGTGACAGATCAATGAATGATCTAAAAACTTTTTTTACAAAAATAGTGACTACCTAGTGACCATATTAGTGACCCCCTTGCTTCAGTCACTAATTAGTGACCGAACTTTATTTCGGTCACAAAGTTCATCACTAATTAAGTATTAAATTTTTATCGGCCACTAATTTTAGTGACCGCTAATTGGGGTCACTAATTTAGTCTCTATTTTATGACCAAAATTTTTTTGGTTTCATTAATTCATTGACTAACTAATGATAATAATTTTTTTATCAATATTTGGTCACAAATACAATATTTTGTTTTTCAACATAATTTTGTGATGTAAAGTACAAAATTTATGTTTACTTATATTATTGTATTTAAATATTTAGAGTAATTATAATTTTCATACAATAAAAGACATATTATTATTGTATATTTATTTTAATAATTAAATATATTTTTAAGTTTAAGCTTGTAGATTTTTTTTTGCTTAGTTAGTAAATATTAGATAAAATTTATTTACCAACCAATATTTATGAATAAATGAATAGGATCAATATGTATTTCATAAAATTTGAACTTGAAACCTCAATAAAAAAATTTTGAATAAATTTACTATTTAACTAATTAATCGATACAAAACTTTATTAATGATAAAATATTTTATCATTTAATATAAAGTAATAAAATGTTAAATGAATAAATGAAAAGGATTGATATGTAATTCATAAAATTTGAACTTTGAACCTCAATAAAAAAAAAATGAATAAATTTACTATTGAACTAGTTAATAAATACAAAACTTTATTAATGATAAAATATTTTATGATTTAATATGAAGTAATAAGATAAAAAAACTCACTTGCACTTATGATAATCAAACTCAAGACGTCTTCCAAAAGTCCCAAAGAGCTTACCAACATGCGAACTAACTAACAAATGTTAAATTTTGCATTCAAAGACTACTTATTATTTCAAAAACTCAACATAAATAAAAAATCAAAATGAGTTTTTTGTTGTTAGGTGGGCACTTGCCTTTAGGGTTGTAAATGAATATTCGAAAATTTGTTTACTGTTTGCATCTAAATCCATTTATAGGGTATATTATTCGTATCCGTCTATAGCGGATATTATCTATATTTGATTAGCAGATATTTGATTGTAAATAGATATAAATATAGTAATTGCATATCCGATCAATTTTGTAACACCTCTAGAATTTTATTGATTTTATTTATAATATATGATCTTGTTATTATTTAAAAATTTTATGAATTTCATATTATTAATTATTTTAAGAAGTTTTGTTGGTTAAATTATAATTTTTATAGACTTGATTGTGCAAATTTTTGAATAGTTTGGGGTTTGAATGAGATACCCTAAGTCAATTGGGGTTAATCATAATTTTCCTAAAGGCTTAGGGCATGATTGTATAGCTTAAAATCTTGAGGGGTTAAATTGCAAAACTGGAAAATGAGATTGATATAAATGGGCCGCTTTCTCCTTTCTTCTTCATTTCCTTTCCTTTTATTTTCTTCTTCACTTTTCTTTTTCTCTATCGAAGACAACTCCTCTTAGCGAGCTCATTGGCGACACCCCCTCAACCAACTACTACCAAACCAACCTTCCTCACACCACCACCTTCACTCTTGGCCACATACACACACATGCATGCCGGCGGAGCAACACCGATGATAAGACGAGAGAAACCTACTTTGTGGGTCTCTCATGTACCAGCGATCAGGAGGTTGAAACTTCACTTTAGATGGATGGTTGGAAAGCCTTCAACTTAAGGAGTGCAACGGTAGCCTTCCATGGCAATTCTAATGGCAACGGCACATTGATCAGAGGACGGTGGTTGAAAAAGTAGTTGTGGTTATTTTGGCTCATTTCAACAACTACAGACCTCAAAACTTGAAATCAAAGGCGGCATTAGAATTTTCTCATCAAGAGGAACATTTCTACAGTGGTGTTACATTTTTTGGCAGCGGCGGAAAGACAATGTCTTCTCCTCGACGTGATGAATACTATGGTGTTATTGGTTTGTGATTGTAGACCCTTGGTGGCAGAAGTTGAATTAATGTTCAATTGTAGCACATTATATATATATGCATGCATGCAATATATGTTGTACCTTGCCTAGAACTAGCGTTTGAGATTATATGCGAACTTGTATGAATTGATTACCCATGCAAGAAGTATAGAGTTGGGAGATATGAACTTTAGACTTGAATTGTGCCTTATGCTAAGTTGAACTTAATTATGATAATGAGGACTATTGTGAGTTAAATGGTGTTTGAGATGGAAATTTGACTAGAGATTAATGCTTATATATTGCTTAAGATTATGATGCCCTTGATTTTGTATGTTAGATGAGGTAACTGTGGAATTATGCTATTGACAAGATATTAGGTTAAATAATGAAATGATATGAATAGATGTGAGAATTGCTCATACTTGAGGAACATTAATGTTACAAGCTATTTTTTTGAGTTAATAGAATTATCAAGCTCTAAAATTATCTTGTTAATAGGTTAATTAGAGATTCTAGAATTCTATAAGCATTGATATGATGTGCTAGAAAGTCAAATGTAGGTTTTGACTATGATTTTGCTACCTTGGCCAGGCAACAAAGAGGTGGAAACTGGAGATCAATAACTGTGATCTTTGATTGCATTTTTCTATGCTAACTAAGGTGCGGTTTCTCCCACTCTGGGTTGTTGCTTGTATAAGCTTACTCATATTTGTTGGAAACCTTTGTGTGGGTTTGCCATTTGGCCCCATTATATCTATTGTTCTTATGGTAAAACCCCTATGAGGGTAAATGTGCTTATCTGTAGCTACTCATAACTTGATTGCTTGTTCTTGCTCATTTACTTGATATCCGTACATGATAGTACATTTGATCATATTTGAATTATTTAGTTATATACCCCTGTGTGGGATTCATACTTATATCATTCTATTAGATCGTTCTTGATTGTTCTAATGTCCAGAACTCCTTTCTATCATGTTTCATACTTATCTTGATTGTTATTTATCTTGGACTTGTTATAAGATGCCTTGCCAGCATACTTATGTACTTGTACTTGTTATCTAGCTAGTTAGCTTATTTGTACTTGTTAGTAAGATGTATTGCCTTGTTGGCAACCCCAATTGCTTGTTTGTACCTGATTGCACTTGTTGGAGAATAATACTTAAGCTAAGTGCCAATCGTATGTTGAATGCTGAGATATATGGGACATACCTTGTAGTCCACCTGAGTGTCCATGATATGCTAAGCGATTTGCTTAGGGATCAGTGGTATGTTAAGCAATCTTCTTAGGTACTTGCAATGCGCCATATATTCCGTATGGGTAGTGCACCATATAGTTCGTATAGGGACACCAATTGTATACCAAACTGTCACGGTTGGAAATACTTGTGTGAATGGTATAAGGTGAATATATGCATGTCTTACCTATTTTATTAGAATGCATATATTGTCAGGGATTGCTTGTTGTACTCATTTTTACTTACTTGTAAACTATTCTTAGAGCAATAAGGTAAGAGAGTTTCCTGTTGCATTTATTGTACTTTCTTGAATTGAATTGCTAGTTGTTTTTAAATCTATTAAGATATTCTCTTGCCTTGATAGATTCTTGTTATTAATTAACTATATATCCCTTACTAAGTCCTTTGGACTTATCCCCATTTCCCTTAAAATTTGCAAACATATTTGATTAAGAATGAAAATTCAACTCAGGCTTAAAGAGATGATTTCTTTACATATTGTTAGATGTGAATATGTACTTATGGGCCTTATGTCTATTGCACATGAACCTTGGAGTCGATGTGATATGTCAGAGACATTAAAGATGTTTTGGGATTGTACATATAAGCATATTACTCTGGAGAATAGTTTTGATCATGAATTTTGTTGATAATGGCATCAACTAAGATATAATTTTCGCTGCTTGTTTTGTTATGATGTTGGAGAAAAAACAATTGGGATTAACATTCATGTTATAAGTTTTTATGTAAGATTGAATTATTTGATATCTCAACTTGGGGTTATGTTAACTGAGGCCTCACAAGTGGTATTAGAGCCTAAATTTAGATTACCTAGGTGTGAACATGTGATAGAACTCATAGTGACCTCTAATTAGGTTAGTTCGATGTGCACTTAGGGATATGACGTGATGTTAAGGTGTAGCAGGACCGTTAGAGAATAATAGAATCCCGAGGCTTGAATTTAGATTATATTGTTTGATTTTATTGAGACAGAATTCTTGGATTTGTTGTAGGATGGCTAGCAACTCTGACAAGGGAAAAATGTCTGTAGATGACCAGAACAAAGAGACTCTTGAAGATAAGATCAGGGAATTGAAGAAAGAAAAGAAAATTATTCAAAAGATTTGCAGAACCCTGGAAGAGAAATGCTATGGGCAACATGAACATCTCTGACATGCCTGGGAAGAGGTGCTCACCTTGAAAGAAATGCTGAGCACTCAAGACTATATATAGGACTGTGTTATGGGTGACCTTAAACAGGAATGCCTTCGAGTTAGTATAGTTGAGATGCAAATTTAAGAACTTTGAAACCTACAAGCCAACATAGAAGCTCCATTCTAAATGCTACGGGCTGATTATAGGAGGTTAGTTAAAGCACCCCACTTGGAGGTGGATGAGATAGACCATATAATGGAATATTATGGCCGAACCATCAATTAGATCATTGGTAATAGCTCAGGTATAGATGTTACAGTTGGACCTTCTGGAATTTGTATGGCCCCAGCACTCGAATACGTTTAAGGACTACAATAGGGAGATCAACCTATTAAGGAATCAAAACTTATGCCTGAAGAAGAACCTGAGGTAGAATCGAATGAGAAAGATAAAGAAGAATCAAAAAAGGAACTTGAAGAAGCCTCTAATGCTGATCTCATTCCCAAGCCCTTAATGGTAGCATCGCTTGAGATTAATAATGAAGGAGATGGAATAGACCCAAATAATATTTGGGACGCAGATCTTGAGTGGAATGATTTTCATCAATGGGGAGACGATTAATTGGTTACAGCATCAGACATTACCGATGAGGACTAGATCTGAGTCTTAATGCTTTAGGTTGTGGCTAGCTAGTAGAATTCTAGTTATGATGTGGTTCCTTTTTTTTCTTTACTTTGTATTTGTAGGTATATTTTTACTACCCATCAATTTTACTTCGATTGGGTTGTCAGCTGGCTTAGTCTTTAAATTTGAATTTTGACTTTTATCTATGTTAATCTTAACAACTTTTATCTATATTAACTATATGTCAATTTTCTTGTTGATTTGGAGCTATTTAAATTTTGATGTTGACTTATTTTGTTCACGCTTTCTTTATTCAAATAATGGTGAGTCGAGATGGCTGAAGCTTGGTTTGTAATTGTGTTCATAGGGTTGAAATCTTAAGAGACAATGGCATTCATTGGTAGTGGTAATGCTCCTGCACTTGGAAGGACGGGTTTAAGGGAGAGACCCCCAAGTCGACAAGCTCCTACACCTTGTGCACCTAGTCAAGGAGCACTCACTTACCAACATCACCTGGCTAAAGAAGAAGTATCACAAACTCTCCCAATGAACCAACCAAAAAATAACCCCCAGTGGAACCTATATATCAAGAAAGGTAAAGATGTGTGCAATTAGCTCATCAACTAGTTGGAAGAGTTGGAATAGCAAAAGTGGTTCAAGATGACCAGGCTATAGAGTGGTTTTTGAGATTTTAGCCCCCAAAATTCTATGGGGAGCTAAACGACCGCAAAATCAAGGAATGGCTAGAAGATTTGGATAATATATTCAGAACCTTGAGGTACCCAAATGAACAGAGAGTATGGTTTGTCACATTTCTTTTGATGGGACATGCAAGAAGTTGGTGGTGAATAGTTGAGCGCAAATAGTTAGAGGTAGAAACTCCTCAAACTTGGGAGAACTTTGCCTAAGAATTCAAAGACAAATATATGCCTCTAATGACCAAGCAAGCCAGAGAGAGGGAATTTATGGACTTGATTCAAGGGAATCAATCAGTCAGCCAGTATGAAGCCATATATATCTAAAGAGATGAAAGCCTACAGACCAGGTAGTTTATACAAGGTCTGCAAATGGAGTTAAGAAAAGGGTTGGCCATTTGGGACTTACAGAATTTTAATTTGGTTGTGAGTAAGGCCTTACAGTTGGAGGTAAAGTTACAAGAAATTTGTAAGATTGAGGACATAAATCGAAAGGCGAGAACGCATCCAAGAGGACGTAGTGGTGCAAGAAAAAAACAACATAAACTTCAAGTTGGGAGTGTCTCCTAGCAAAACCCTCAAGCTAAAAAGATGATAGAATCTAATTAGGGAAAGGCACCAATAAAATGTGGGTAATGTGGAGCACCAGGCCATGATGAGGCAGATTGCTGAAAGAAGCAAGAAAAGTGTTTATGCTGTGGAAATGACCAGTATTTTATGAGAAATTGCCCTAAGTTGAGAAGTCCAATGCTAATAGGAAAAAGGAAACAAGTAACAGGAACTGGTAGAAAGCAGAAGATTCGAACACAAGCCTACGCTCTTATAGGTGAAGATGTCCCGAACCTCAATGACATGGTGCAAGGTACCATTTCTATCCTTAGTAATCCTGAAAAAGTGTTATATAACCCTAGTGCCTCGTATTCATCTATATTTGATGTGTTAGCTCTTAAATTGAATATGTCACTCGAAACCATGATTTATCAAATGGAGGTTAGAACTCCTTTAGGTGAAGAGTTAGTAATGGGTATTATGTATCGAGATTACCCGATTATGATTAGAGATCGAGAGTATCCCGCCAATCTCATACAAATGCCCATATATGGCTATGATGTGATAGTTGGAATGGATTGGTTAAATCATCACCAAGCCCAGATAAATTATTTCACCAAGTGTATCACCTTCGGTGGGGAAACATTAATATCAACACGCCACATAGCTAATAACGCATCCCTAATACCGATCATCTTGGTGATTGAGGCTATATAAATTCTGAGAGACGGTGGGCAAGGGTTTTTGGTGTATTTCATCAATAAGCCACAAAATTCTATGAAGGTAGAGGATGTGGAAGTTGTAGTTGAGTACCTAGAAGTATTTCTTGAGGAATTGAATTCATTATCTTTAGATAGAGAAATTAAATTTGTCACTCACACCTTACCAGGGGTTACACCATTCTCAAAGACCCCTTATTGAATGTCCCCAATAGAACTTAAAGAATTGAAGAGTCTACTTCAAGAATTGTTGGAAAAAAGATTCATTAGACCAAGAACATCTCTACGGGGAGCGCCAGTGCTGTTTGTCAAAAAAAGGGATGGGACCTTAAGGATGTGCATTAATTATTGGGAATTGAACAAAGTTACTAATAAGAATAAGTACACTTTACCTTAACTAGAAGAATTATTCAATCTTCTACAAAGTGCTAGTATCTTTTCAAAATTGGATCTGAGACAAGGGTACTACCAATTGAAGATCAAGGAAAAAGACATTCCTAAAATTGCTTTCAACTTTCGGTATGGTCATTTTAAGTTTATGGTGATGCCTTTTGGGCTAACTAATGCATCGGTGGCTTTCATGGACTTGATGCACCGGGTTTTTAGACCTTACCTAGATTAGTTTGTTGTTACCTTTATTAATGACATTATGGTGTTTTCCAGGACGAAACAAGAACACACCATACAATTTTCCTTAAGACTTTGAAGGAACATCAGCTATGTGCTAAATTTAGCAAGTGTGAATTTTTTATGGAAAGAATAACCTTTTTGAAGCATGTCATCATTCAGAATGGGATCAAAGTTGACCCCTCTAAGCTGGAAGCAATAGTCAATCGAAAGTGCCCTAGGAATGTTATAGAGGTTAGAAGTTTCTTGGGATTAATAGGCTATTACCAAAGATTTGTTTAGGATTTCTCCAAGATAGCTAGCCTATTGACCAAGTTAACATAAAAGGATCAACTATTTGACTGGAATGACAACTACGAAAAACGCTTTCAAGAATTAAAATAATGGCTCACTACAACTCCAATCCTAGCTCTTCCAGATGGTTTAGAGGGCTCTGTGGTGTATACAGATGCTTCTAATAAGGGGTTGGGATGTGTGTTGATGTAGAGAGGGCATGTTATCGCCTATACCTCTAGGAAATTAAAACCCATGAAGCAAATGGCAGTTGCTGACCTATGTTGTGTTGGAGCTCAGTTGTTATTGGCTTCTATTGTGGGTGACCAGCAGCTGGTCTCTATTGCAATACACCAAGGCTAGCTACTACTTCACAAATACAATTTGTTTGCATTATAAACAGATCTAGACACTGTAGATAGTAGTAAAACTGGCAATTTGCAATTTTTGTTGCCCAAATTAATAAATAAGTGGAGGCTACTTTCAAGGTCTGGTACAAGAATTCTATATTATAATCCCATCATTTTCTTTTTGTGGCACCCCACTCAAGATAACTCTTAAGTTGAAATGCCACTTCAATTCAAACTTAATTTATAACCCATAAGACAATTGATAGGCCCATAAAAAATTTCAAATTTCATCAACGACAACAACATACTTCAACTTAACAGACTTCAACAAAAATACTATAGAAATGCCACAAGTCTTCAAAATATCAATCAACACATTATATACATATCACATATCTAAAACTTCCATCTTAACATATCACAACATCTCTAAGTTGGAGCATAATGATCAAGTAGACTTATACGCACATACATTCACCTAATTTATTACAAAATAGATTCTCCAATCTAAGCTAAGAGCTTATGCTCCTCACTTAATCTTGTCTAGGAAAAATCAAGAATAGTAGAGAGGATGAGTCTCAAGAATTCACTGAGGGATATACAATGAGCAACCAAATAAGATTTGCAGAAAAATCAGTAGTTCAATGAAATATAAATAGCATGGTATTGAAAAGAGAACACGAATGCATCAAAATAAATAAAATTTCAAATTTTAGGTTCTAGTTCAAGAGTTGTTATCGCTGGCTCGAACAGCTTGACCATCTCAACCAATTTATTATGGGAGGTATCGCCATCAGCTAACTCAATTGATTTACTATAGGAGGTGTCATTGTCTGCACAAACATCAACTCGATCTACACTAGGAAAACTACACTGTCCTTATTGCTCCATCATTAGAGTGCAATAAGAATAAAACAAGCCTAAGTATCATATGCATTCTAATAAACCATAACATAACATGTATATCAAATTCTCCTTATGCTAACCAATTAAGATTACCCAAGCATGACAGCTTGGTACATAAAAGATGCCCATGTGGACCATATGACACATTGCTGATGCCAAGGGAGAGCCCTTAGTGCATCGTGGATAGCTAAGCAGACCGTTTAGCATATCATAGATACCCAAGCAGATCGCTTTATGTGTCCCATATATCTAAACATCTCACTAAGATTAGCACTCAGCCCAACGTCTCTCTTTACATATATCATGATTCAACAGATGAATGGCTAACAAAACCCTACAAATATTATTCAGAGCAGAATCAGATATAAAAGCTAAGCATGAATGGTCAGTAAGACCAAATATCAATGAGATAATAGAAAATTGACAAGGCCATTGATTACATTTAACGATAGTAGATAATTGAACGTGAATGGATAATAGAAAGTAATAGATAATGGAATAGTAATATATGATGAAATGGTAACAAATAATGAAATAATAACTGATAGTAAAAGAAAGAGTTCTGGGCGCTAGAACATATATGCTAAATTCTTAACAAAAGCAAACCTCACAGGGGTATATGATGTAGTTAATAGATAATAAACAAGAATTTGAACAATCACAAAATCCAAGAATCACATTTTAGTTACAGAGTAGGAACAAGTTTCACATGGTTATACCACAAACAACAGATATGTTTATATAAACAAATGTCAGATTGGCAAAACCTCACAAGGGTTTATGATACAATAAATAGATAACAATCAAAAGTTCAAATAATAATGGAATTTAATAATCAAGAATCAATTATTTCCCAAAACAAGGACAACTTAATGCTCACAGGGGTATACAACAAATAGCAAATAGGTTTATACAAGTCAAACACCAGAACAATGAACCCTCACCTCAATAGCCCCAAAATTGCTATCACCACCTACTAGTCTATAGGACCTAGCTCTTCATCACCTTTCCATAAGAGTGGGTTCACTGTCAGAATCCTCATTCCATCCTATAATTACAATTATACAAATTACAACCTAAAATCAATAATTACTCTATTAACACAGTAATTTAAGGTTCATCTCGGCATTATCATTACGGAATATGCTAATTCTATTGTTATTATGAAAATATTTATGAGATCATATTGGTTCTCAAAAAGGAATATAATCAGGTCCTTATTTAAATAATTAACCTCACAACATCATATCAAGTTAATAATAACAATCTAATTATCGTTAACAACCCAATTTGTCCCTTAGGTCTCAAATCTATGAAATTAAGGTTTAATCCTCTAATTAACTCAATTAATCTAAAGTTATCATAAAATAATACAAATTCGAGTCCACTAGGCTTATATAGTATTCATGGATACATGTCTCATATCCCATGCACGGCTTTATCTTTTGATTAAATCACATGTTCTTAATTGTACAATGTATCACAAAAATTGGAATAGATATACATAAACATGTGATACAAATTTAGCCCCAATCTAGCTAATTACCCAAGTTCTTACTATTGGAGCTTTAATACTATAAACCAATACCACCACTAAAACCACCACGATGAGGTGAGTATATTGCCTTAGCACCACAGTCGCATCACCACTATTGGAGAAAGTCACCACAACTATTGTTTGATGCGTTTCAACTCACTCAACAATATGCCTAAGTTAATTCTTAACTTTTTCACCGAATTGATGCTCAATTGGCCAAAAAAGCTATTAGCTACCTCAGCATTGCTGCATGCCACCACACTAAATACTACTTCATCAGTCATCGATTTGCAAAATTGAGGTCACCAACTCGTTCACCGAGTTAAACTTATCAAGACCCACCCTTGGTCTGCCTCCAAAAGTCACTAGAACATTGCATCTGCCACTCTCCATCATAGCTCAACTTTGATTGTGATTTTTCGATAGCTCACTGATTAGTTCGGGCTACATATGGTATCATTGAGTTCCTGAGGAAGTGAGGAAGAAATTGATCAATTTAGATTTTTGCTTTGGATCGTTGTTGATGGTGATCATTGGTAATGGTGAATAGGGCATTTTTGTGGAATATGAAGAACAATTGTGGGGCAAAACATTTATATAGAATTCAACTTCTGGCTATCTACAAATGACCCCTCCCCAATACTTTGGTCAGCCTTCAATTTACCCCCCTTCCTTAAATTTCAACTGCACTTAATTTAGTTCCATGACTTGTTAGTGCATCACATTAGCCTATCTAACTTGTAAAAATTATGTATTGACCCCCAAAATTTTTAGATAACAACGCAATCAAGTCTTTCCTAATTGTATTTTAACCCCCAAAACTTTTAAAATCAAATAAAACTTTATAAAACTTATAAAAATAATATTAAATGAAATATCACCAATAATATGATTTCGAGGGGTGTTTCACTTTTTCTCGTTTTTATTTTTTAATAATATAATATTTCAGCATAGGTATGTTAATGTAATATATTATATATGTGCGTGGAATTATATATAATTGTTATTTTCTAGCTTCAATTGATTTCATGTAATGTAATTATCAACGCAACCACATATAATATCATACATATATATTTCATATAAATACCTCAATGTTATTTTGTTACTATTGGGAAATTTAATATTCTATATTTTATTTACGATTTCATGTTTTATTTAACTTTTTTATGGTTTTCAATTTATTTTCTTATTTTTGTTGCAAGAAACTTGTTGATTATTCATTGTTCATCCTGGAATTAGATTAACAAAATTTCCCATGGCTAAAATAGTAGGTTTAGTTAGTCTAGCAAAACCAATCTAGTTTTGCAATCCCTAATATGTATATCAATTATTAAGCAAGTACCCCTATTTGTGAAGCATATATAGTTCGACATGCATGGTGAGTCAAATTAATAATTAATAGATGAGGAAAAAACATATATATTTTCAATTTGGTCCTTGATTAATTTATACACCTAATGAGTCTAATCAATAATTAACTATTTATAGAATGATGGTTAACAACACATCCTTTGTGAAAATAGCAGGTGTTCATCAAACAAATTTTGCAGAATTTTCAAGCAAAAATTCACATTACATAGTAAATCTACTTTAGGTTGCTTGCATCATCCTAATGTTTTATTATTATTACTTCTAGGTTGCACCAATTGATTCCCATAAACTGCACAATTCAAATACTTGAGAGCAGATTCTATGGGAAATTGCAACTGGTATTACTAAAGGTGCCCGGCTTATCAATAAATACAATTTGTCTCTTATTTGACTCTTTTCGGTAAACCTGTGCCATGACATTGCTTGCTATACCACCCACTATTCTAATCTACAACCAAATCATAATAATAATTATTATTGTATTTAACAGGTCATATCTTATATTAAATTTGTATATCTAGTTTACATATGCAATAAAATAATGCTCTCTTTAGGAAAGTTCTCTATAGATGAAGCATTGACCTTAGGGAGAAGGACACATTACTCTCCTTACTTTTGTTAAAGATATGTTATATGTGAAGGTAAATGTGATCCAACAACTTGTCAAGAGCCTTCTTTTGACTTATTGGAACTGTAAGTTTGTCTTCTACAAAATTTCTATCAAGGACATAATTGATAACATGAAATCTAATAATGTAGTTGTTGTTTTGATGCACATGTCTTTTGTTTGTAGTCAGCTCAAGTGGCTTTGGTGGCACCCTTGGCATCCTTAGCAATAGTACATTTGGCTTTTTAAAAGTTGAAAGGTGAATATGTCGACAACAAATCTAAGAGGGTCCAGGTAAGTTTATTCTAGGTTGAACATTTTTGAGTTGGAAATACTATTATTAAATGGTAGAAAGCAAAAAACATCTGATAAATGTATGATGTTGCTATTCTGAATTGGGGTTTGTTTTAGGATTGAATTTTGTTTTTGTTAGATTTATCTAATGTTGCTCAATTCTTGGACAAACTTAAGATTGAAAATTTGGATATGGGTGTAAGTGTGTTGGGAGTGCTAGGGTGATGATATTTTGGTTTCTTTATTTGAATTTTTTCTTGGATTGATTCTAACATTTTTTTTTCGTAATTGTTTGGTGATATTGATTGTTGTTGTTCATGTTACATGGCAGAAAATGATAGGCGGGGAAACACTTGAAGTGTTGACTTATTATTTTTGTAAGTTATTTTGACTTCTCTCTGTTAGTTTATACAATTTGATAGTTATGGATACTAAAAGATTGAAGAAAAGAATAGTGAGTGAACCTTATAAAAATGTTGCTTTATAGGAGCTTTTAATTTAAGGGTTAAAATACTATATTGGTGAAGTGAGGATATATAATGGCAAATATTTATTTAGATAAAACATAGAGCAAAGAAAAGTGACCTAGATGTATTTGCAAGAGTAGAAGATAAAATTAGATGTGGGTAAAAACAAAAGGTTGAGAAATTTGGAAATGTTTGGATTGTGGAATGAAAAATTAGTGGTTAGTGGCAACCAACCTTTTGGTGTATAGTCTTTACTTTAAATGGTTTCATTTGACTTCAAGTTGTTGTTGATGCCTATCTTATCATTCAGCCCAATTGTTGTCCACATTTGTTTGTTATAAATGAATTAGTTTGTTTTCATTTTCATAAGTTTTTACTAATATAATTTTAGAAAACATAGTATTACTTATCTAGTTTAAACAGGTGCCTAATTCTTTTCTTCCAAAATTATTTCGTAATGAAGGATTTAGAAATTGGGATTGTTGCCCAAGTTTAGCCATGTCTGTCACATGAACTTTATTGATACTATTGGAATAATGGTGATAATTTGTGTAGGGGGAGTATGGAGAATATGCAAGTAATCGTGACAGTAACTCAACTCCAAAAAGCTCCTTTAATATGAAAAAATGGATTGAGTTTAGTAATGGTGCTATAAAGGGTAGAGTATATGGTTTTGGGAATAAACTTCACTATTGTGACATATCGCTATTGGGACCACCTCAAAATCACTCAACAACCATGTTACACATGATTATTTGCAAGAAACAATTATAAAAGTTGTTGATGAACATTTGGCTAAGGAGAGGGAGGCGACTGCTAAAGAGAGGGAGGCGACTGCTAAGGAGAGGGAAGCGGCTGCAAATAAGGAAGCAATTTTCATGAAAATTGTTGAAGATGCAAAGAAGGAGCAAGCTTTAATGATGACATTGACAATATGCATGGAAAAGTTGAATGGAATGCAAAGTGGTGGTTTGAATGACAATAATGGAGTTGACAATGAGAGTTAGTTTAATCATGAAATGTCTATTTTTGTGCTATGTATTATTTGGTCACTAATTATTGACTGAATTTTAATATGTTGTGACTTCAATTCAACCATTAATTTGTGACCAATATTGTGACCGAATGACCAAATTTCAGTCACTAATCAATAATCGATTAGTAATTAGTCACTAATTAGTGACCTAATTATGACCCTCCAATGTATTGTCTTGCAAAAATTAGTGACCGACACTTTTAAATTAGTGACTGATAGGTAGTCACTGAAATATAAACCGATGATAGTGGCTGTCACTAATTGAAAGTAGTGATGAGGGTTTTAGTGACTGTGCATGCCGGTTCGTGGTCCCTAATTACATCAATGACTGATTTTTGTTGAATTAATTGGTCACTAAAAATTTGTTTTTTATTAGTGGTATATATATATATATGTGTGTGTGTGTGTATTTATATATATGTAATTGCATATGTATGCACATAATCAAGCACTAAATGATAAACCTTTTGAACTTTAAATATTCAAATATTGAAACAAATTTTAAAAATATTAATGCTAATAATTGATCCTAACCTATAAAATTACAAAATAGATAAACAAAGAAGAGAGTAAAAAAATAAAATACAAAAAAATTAGTAGAATACTAATATCTTGATTAAATAATGACTAAAGAGATATAACATGTACAATAATTTAAATAAATAAAAATTAAATGATAGACTTTATCAATGACTAAATAGAAAAATACAGCCATTAAAAATAAATAGTTACAAAAATATTATGCCTAATGAATATATATTATCTTGTAAAAATATATAATTAAATAAAAAAGAGAATTTAAAAGTAAAGATAAATCAATGAATTTATAACTTAAATGATATAATAAACAAAAAATATAAAAACTCAAAAATTTAATAATGAATAAGAGCTAAAAGATGGACTTTATCCATAGTTGTGAGAAGAGGACCTAGGTGCTGCCAGATTCAATCTGAAGTCACCACACGTGCACCATCTATCCAATTTGATTAGGTAGGCCATGGCAAAATCTCTCTTTGTACATTAGAGGCATTAAAAAGTGCCACTTATATAATATTATAGTGATACTTTTACATATAATGGCATTTTTTAAAAATATCATCTAGGTTGGTGTAGCTAAAGATAAGGTTGTCACTATTTTGTCCTTTTGTAGCATTGATAAAATGTAATCTAATATGGAATAAAAGTCATGTTATGAAAATGACAAGCTAACATACCACAAAAATTTCATGAAAGATATGTTAGCATGCCACAAAATACAAATGCCACAAAATTTTTTAAATGACATGATATATACCAAAAAATATAATAAATGACATGTTAAAATTTCACTAATGGTTTCTTTTAATCATATCCTAACATGCCACAAAAAATATAGTAAAAGATATTGAAATGTCTTTAAAAGATTTTTTAAATGATATGTTAGGATGCCACAAAATAATACATTAATGACACGATAAATATAACAAAAGATTTTTTCTTTTATGGCATGCTAACCTACCCCATCCCCATGTTTGAGACTCCAATATGGCCCGAAGACTCAAACCCACATCCATCTCTTTGGAAGAATATAATTTTACCACTAAACTATTAGTCAATGTTTAGTATATATAGTTTAAAATATTAATTTATTTTTATACTTTGAAGTATATTTCCTCAAATATTCAAATATATATATATATGCACTCAAATTTATCATATAAAATAATATATTTGAAAAAATATGAGGAATTAACTAATTTAGAGATATAACATACCTAAAAATAGAGAAAAGCAAAATATAATATACAGGTGAAGAGAGGAAAAATTGGCAAAAACTTAAATTTTTTACCCATTTTAAAAATATGGTTAATTAAGTAGTTAACTAGTACATTAATATTATAATATATATATATATATATATATATACACAAATTAGTAAGTTTTATAGTTATTGATATACCTACTTTATCTATGTTTGCAATATTTTTTTTTATATTGCATTGTGACTAAATTATGAGTGATATATTTTTTTTTCTAAACAAACAGAAATGATAGTGATACTAGTTAAATATTTTTGACATATAATTATACTAATATATCAATATGTTTTTACAACATTATTAATCAATCAACACTAAATATTATATTGCAATGACATTTTTTTTTACTTCTATCACTATATTAGTTTAATGTATCATCCTACCATAAAATGCCATTACGTTAATACCACTAAATAGTGAGACATCTTTTTTAAATGATACCACAAATAAATATAAGTAGAATTTTTAAAGAAAAATTAGCGAAACCTTTGAATTGCATTTATGTTGATATTTTCAAAGAAATGTCGCTATTCTTATTTGTCATTTATTAATCAAATGCTATTAAGTATTGTAATATAGTGGCATTTTTCAACAATTATCAATATATTACTCTTTTATGTCACTACACAACAAAATGCCACTAAATTAGTGTTATTAAATATTTTGTGATATTTTTTCTATATGACACCATAAATAAATAAAAGTAGCATTTTGAAGAAAAATTAGTGGAACTGGTTATATGTCTTGGAAGTAAATATTTGTTAACATTTTTAATCAAATACCACTATTTTATTATAGTGATATTTTTTCCAACTATCACCATATTACTTTGTGTATCATTATAAGAAAACATCACTAAGTTAGTGCCACTAAATAATTTATGATATTTTTTCTCAAATGGCACCATAACTACATATTAGTGGCACATTTTTAAAAAAAGCTAGTGGAACTAGTTAAATGTCTTTGAAATACATGTATCTTGGCATTTTCAATAAAATGTCAATATTTTATTTATCATTTAATACTCATATGCCACCAATATTATATTATAATGATATTTTTTTACAACTATCACCATATTACTTTTTTGTTTATTATATTATAAAATGTCGGTAAACTAGTGCCACTAAATATCAATTTTCTTGTAGTAGTAATGTTTAACATACACAAAGCATTCTAAGCATTTTTTATAGCATTTAATTCTAGTTTGAGAAAGTTCAGTATATTTTTTGGTCTATTAATACAAAAGATTTGAAAGTGCTTCTATCTTTTGAAGGTTGATTGTTGTATCTTGGGAGATGATTGGCATCAACTGAGTACCAATGCAAGGCAAATTCATCCTAGAGAAAAAGAGTTCGACTCTTGCCTCATACAAAATCATTCCAATTCTAGTTCACAAGGATCACAGTACCTTCAAGCAATCAAGTTTAAGATGATGATTTTGTGACTAATGGCAAGAACAACTCCAGTAACACAAGTGATAGCAACCTTTGGAGCCCCTATACCTAAACCATGTGTAGTCCTTGCATTGGTCCCTGTCATGAAGGTCTAAAGAAGTTCTATTGGGCATACTTCAAAAAGTGGTAGAAAATGATGATGTTTAACTTAAAAACCTTGAAGTTTGCAAGGTTCTTGATAGAGAAGGCTCCAACTTTACTTGAGGATGAAAAAGACACTCAGAGAAGAGTGGCATATGATGCATGGAGGGAAAAAATGCATTTTTCGTCTGCAAACTATGGCATTTCGTGAATAGAGGACATTATTAATTTTCATTTTCCAATGTAGTCTACTCTGGCAAGCAATTTTGCACATTTGATACAAATTTTCATAATTTGAGGACAATTAGCCTAAATTTGTGCAAAATTTGGTCAAAAATTTGCATGTGTAATGCACGTGACTTCCAATTTATGGGGTTTTCACCACGTGCTCATATTTGCCACATTGGCATGCCTTGTCGATCATATGCCTTTCCAAGTCAGCTACCGCGTGTAGTGGCGGTGACCTCCAATTTGGGGTTTTTTTTTGCCACGTGTCTATATTTGCCACATTGGCTTGCCTTGTTGATCATATACTTACCCAAATCAGCTACCACATGCAATACACTGCCACATAATCTAAAATCCATGAAAAATTATTGTTGTCTAGATTCAAATCCAAGGCCTTCTAGTACCACAACCACTGCACCACAACAATATTTACGTATTAAGAGCCATTTTATTATATAAGACTATATTTGAAACTACATAACATAAAATATTTGTAAATTGAAAGAAATAAGTTTATTACAAATATATTTTTTTAGATTGAAAAAAATATTTTTTGAAATGGACATATTTTAAATTTTTATAAATTATTGTAAAAATGATAATTTTTGTAGTTATTATTGTAAAACATTTTGATAGTTTTTTATTAAATTAATTTTAAAAAAATGTAAATTAAATGGAATAATTGCAAATTAATTAAAATAAAGACAAAAAAATGTTTCATTAATTTAGTTTTTATTTTTATTAAAATTTACAAATTTAATTTTCATTAAAAATTAAAAAATAATTTTTAATAAAAAATAAAAAATAAAAACTAAGCTAATGAAAACATTTTTTGTCTTCGTTTTGATTAGTTTGTACTTATTCCATTTAATTTAGATTTTGTTAAAATTAATTTAATAAAAAAATTATTAGAAAATTTCATGATAATTACTATTAAAATTATCATTTTTACAATGATTTATAAAAATTTAAAATTTATCCATTTCAAAAAATATACTTTTTTCAATCTACAAAAATATATTTATAATAAATAAACTTATTTCTTTTAATTTACAAATATTTTTTTATTTACAACTATGTTATGTAGTTTTAGACATAGTCCTATATAATAAAATGGCTTTAATAACTCAGTATTGTTGTGGTGTAGTAGTTGTGGTATTACTTTTACATGATGAAAGCCTTCAGTTTGAATCTAGGCAACCACAATTTTCCATGAATTTTAGATGATGTGGTGGTGCATTACACATAGCAGCTGACTTGGAGAGGTATATGACTAACAAGGCATGCCAATGTGGCAAATATGGATACGTGGTGAAAACCCCCCAAACTGGAGGCCACGTGTATCGCACATGTGAATTTTTGGCCAAATTGTTTGTAAATTCAGGCTATTTGTTCTCAAATTGTGAAAATTTGTTCCAAATGTGCTAAATTGCTTGTTGGAGTGGACTATACCCAAAAATAAAAATTAATAATGTTCTTTTTTCATGAAATGCCATAGTTAGTAGATGAAAAATGCATTTTTCCCAAGCATGGAGCCACAACAATTACTACCTATGCACGAACTACACACTAAACGAGTTGGACAACACTCTCGATAGAGTTTCTAGTCCAATAAAAAAAACGAGATGTGGGAGTTGCTAGAGAAAAAGTACCAAACTGAAGATGACAATTTGAAGAAGTTTATAGTGGAATAGTTCTTAGACTATAAGTCAGTGGACTCCAAAGCAACAATGAGTGTCAAGTCCAGGAACTACAACTCATTCTTCACGACATTCATATAGAGAACACTTTAAATAGCAGTAATAATTCAAAAGTTATCACCATTTTAAAATGACTTCAAGAACTATTTGAAACTCAGATAAGGAATGTACATTGGATTAAAAGAAATGAGGTAAGGACAGAAGTAGAAATGCATCATAAGTGAGACCCTTGACAATCCCATCACAAAAGCATATGGGTCCTCCTAAATTGACCGAGCAACAAAATAAGGAAACCATATCATTTCTACAAAAAGAAAATAAAGGAAATCACTCTCATGTTTGATATTTCAATCATTAATATGTCATTGGTTTAAATTTTTGCCTCAATTAATAAATTATAGAGTACTTCAAATACTGATGAAAATAAAGGAAATCATAGCTCATGTTTGATATTTCAATTATTAATATGTCATTGTAAATATTTCGAGTAAGGGTAGTCTTACCAATTCCTCCCATGCCGATAATTGGGATAATCGGGAGTTAAGATTGTTGCCTAGTGAAGTGAACCTTCAACTAAATCAAATCTTAGCTTAATCTTACCAAGATGTTCTTGGGATTTAGATCACTCCTTGATGATGATTCAATAGGTGATGAAGTACTAATTAGGTCAAATGTGTTGCCCCTCTTATCCATGATGATCTTCTTAATCACTTTCTCTGCAAAACCAAGTTCGTTCTCCAATTACTTTCTTCAATCATGATAGGGATCTAATGAAGCTCTGACCCTCATGCACTGAACGAATTCAATCCACTAAGTGGGATTCAAGAACATCTTCAGCCTCATGCATTGCATCTCTGATTTGACTCTCCAAACTTTCCATTTTGTGGCACCCCACTCAGGATGGCCCCTAGTTGGGACGCCACTCAGTTCAGTCATAATTCGTAACACATAAACAATAATAGGCCCATAATAAATTTTTCAAACTTATTAAAAATAGTAGCCGATTTCAACTTAAACAATCCTTATCAAAAGTACTATATACAAGTCATAACTAATCCCATAATATTTATATAATATACACACCCTGCAAATGTAAAATTCAAACCTGACATATAACACCATCTCTTAGTTATAACAAAATGTCCAAGAGTACCCATAAACATATACAAATATGTTTCCATTTCAAAATGTGTTCACCCGTCCAAGCCTAAAGTTCAAGTTCATCACTTAACCATGTTTGAGAAATAAGAGAATATACAAAAGGATAAGTTCAAAGGACTTAGTAAGGGATAACTTAAATAATAGGCAAAGAAACTTGTTGAGGAAGATACATCTCAACAAATCTTAAAGCAAATATTAATACATGAATAAGCATGATTCAAGCAAGAACATGTTCAGCAAACAGGCATAATCAAATTCAAGAATTCCAGTAGGTACTAGTTTAGGAGTTGTGGCTATTGGCTTGAATGGCCTCGGTCAACTCAATCGATTTGCTATGAGAGGTATCAATGTAAGCTCATTCGGCCTGAATATCAACCCAAGCTAGACCAAGAAACCATACCATTCCTGTTGCTCCATGAGAAAAATGCATGCAATTGGAATACAATCGAATTCAAGCAATCCCAAGTACATATGCCGTCTAACAGATCACAACATGACATGCATATCCAATTCTCCTTATTCCAACCCAATCAAGTACTTTTACCAAAGCATGATAGCTTGGTATACAATAGGTGCCCATATGGATTGTATGGTGTA
This sequence comes from Jacaranda copaia, assembly GCA_014898725.1. Taxonomy (NCBI): domain Eukaryota; kingdom Viridiplantae; phylum Streptophyta; class Magnoliopsida; order Lamiales; family Bignoniaceae; genus Jacaranda; species Jacaranda copaia. Next base: position 246,693 of record JACGDI010005248.1, on the reverse strand, counting down.
CTGTGATGCCCAGGGGGTAATCCCTAGCACACCACTGAAACTCAGGGATAAATCCATAGTGCATCATTGACACCCATGCGAACTACATAACTTGTCCTATACATCCTATCATTTGCCCAATTAGGCCTTTGGCCAGTTAAGTCTCCGAATAATTAACTAGTACAAGTAACAATTTGTTTAGATGTCCAAGGGGAGATCCCTAGCACATCACGTATACTAGATAAACAAGCCAGTGAGGCAATAGATAACATATACAAAAATGCAAACGAGGCAAAATAATAATGATTAACAAGTATGATTAGGCCATCATGGCTAGATAACAAGGTATGAATAATCAAGTGTGCTAGCAAGGCATTCGCTAACAATACAGGATGAGAACAAGTACAGGACAATAACAAGTACTGAACGAGAACAAGTACAAGACAAGTAATACATCGAAGGTTTGGGAACCAAAAGGAACAAGAACAAACTTATATTAGAGTGAAATCAAGAACTAACCCTCACAGGGGTATCACTACTAGAAAAAAGGTCTATGGAGACACAATTTAAGTGACTTTTCAAAAAATGTCCTAATAACTTTTCTATTGAGACACTTGAATTAAAAGTGTCCCAATACCTTAATTAATCATTTATTTTATTATGATGGTTTTCTAAGAGTGTCCTATTAACATGTTTTATGGAGAGATTTTTATCAAGAAGTCATATTATATTTAATTTTTAGTTTTTTATTGTGACAGTTTTTAAAAGTGTCTTCTTTATACTTCTTATAGGGACACTTTTAAAGTGTCTTATTTATATTTTATATTTTTGATTATAGTATGACACTTTATAAGGACATATAAATATTAATTCACAAAAAGAAAGAGATTGGCGCCTAATTTCCATAAAAAATTCTGATTTTTTCCATTACTTGGCGCCTCTTTTCTATCATCTCTCTCTCACTTTCTTCCTCAACACTCTACGTGGGAAATCCCTAATCTTCAGCCAGCACTTGTGAAGAGTCCAGAATCGCTCAATCCTCTGGCCATTCCCACAAAAATTTTGTAGCCAATATCACTGATTCACTCTGATTCGACAGCCCTACACCTATTCCTGGTATGAATTCTTTCTCCATGTCGCACACACAGACACCCATAGAGAAATAGGAGTTCACTTCTCAATTTTGTGGGTTTGATTTTACTCATATGTATAAAAGCTAAAATAAGATTTTTGTTCAATAGGGTGTCTGTATTTTCAAGAGAAATCCAAGCTTTTGTTGTTGACAAATGGAAGACCGCAAGGAGGTAATGGGCTTTCAGCACAAAATTTTTATTTCTAAAATTTGAGGTTCTTTGCTGTTCTTTTGAGAATAGTTTTCTCTGTCTTAGGTTGTGACTTGGAAACTTGTTAAGAATATAGAGGCTTTTGAGGTTTTTACTTGATTGATTACACACATCATGAAAAAACTAAAAACTGAGATTTTGTTTTTCCGTGGATTTTTGTCTCATGAAATAATCTTCCCAGGGTGATTCTTTTGTCCTAGTATTGTATGCGTTATTGGTCTGATATATAGCAGGAACTTGGGAGATTTAGCTTGTTTTAGTGATTTGTAGAATTCCATTACTTATCATTTTCTTCTTGACTGGACATTACTTTTAGATGTATCTATTTTGTTTAAATTTGAGTGATTTGTCTGAAACCTCCTACGGAGATGATCATTCTTTTTCACTTCTAAGCATTGGTCATACTGATACTGGCCTGCTGATTTCTGGTTAAATTATTGAATTCAAAAGAAAGGAAATCTTTCTCTGAGCGAACAAGTTAGAGTCCTTAAATTTGGTTTGTATTTATTTGATGACGAATCCAAGTTCTTATCCATTTTTTTAAATAATTTCTTTTTGTGATTATGTGGATAGATGCTTAAGTTTTTCAATCTTTTAGAGGGCTGTATTTGCCTGGAAACATTACATTGTGGAATGTCAAAATTAAGTAAACCTGATAAAGCTCCTGTGCACCAGTAAAATAGAATCCCAGAAGCTAAGGAATAATCAACTTCGCTTAACATTTCCAGATTTACATATATAAGACTTTCATGAATTCTTACAAGTATTTTAAGAAAGGTAGCCAAGCTAAAAAGTTAGGAACATGACCAGTTAGGTTATTGCATGATAAATCCCTGCAAAAAGAAAAGAACAAAATCCTAAGTGAGACCTATTAGAACATGTGTATATATTAGCATATTGTGGATATATAATTTATGTAGCACTATTAATGTACTGTCTTTAAAGGATTTTTCATTAATCAGCTCTACTCTCAGGTAGCTGACTTGTGTTCAGCCATATGAGGATGACTGTCCTTATTTTTCAGTTTAATAAATTCTCAATACAGTTAGTGGCGTTTGCATGAGGCTTTTGCCTTCTATCTATTCTGAAGTTACTATGTTCTATCAACATATTGGACCAAATCTAAACAATTAATCACACTTTCCAGTGAAACAACAACAGTTCTATGCCCCAAATGTCTCTACCTCCACTTCATTTCCCAATCCCATCCATGCTTGAACCAAGAAATACCAACAGAGAAGCAAAATAAAACATTCCAGAACAGTACAGTAACTTGAATAATTACTAGTTCCTGAACAACTAGCAGATTTTGTACATTCCTTAGATCCTGTGCAGGCAATTGAGCTTGTAAATTTGGCAAGTTTTGAACCCCCAACAGAATTTTTGAAAGTTTAACAGAATTTTACCATCTCAACAAGTAGTAAGTTTGGTTTGGTTGTTCTATGCCAGTCTAGTTGTTCAATCATTTTTTGAATTATGCTTGTTTTTCTATCAATGTTGTGCAATAATTATTTTAAACATACCATTTCTATTATGGTTCATTTTATTTAGGTTTTTTTCTTTTATTTTAAATTTGATCATCATATGTAACAAGTATCAAATGGTTTATTTATATTTTGTGTTCTTTTGTAATACAAAGATATAGAAGATGCATACACCTTAACTTGTAAGCCTTTTAGTCCGTTTGTCTTTAATGGTCCATTGATATCATTATGATTGCTTATATAATAGTAAATGATTATGTTTTGAGCCTATTAAAGTGAAATACTTCAATTTTTATGTTTAATAAAGTAGATTAATAACATGTTATTTTACAATATATGCTTTAATCTATTTCTTGATAAATTATATTAATCAGGTTAACTGGATAACATATTTATGGGCTGTAAGAAGGGATACAAATTTATTCCTCTCAACCTAATCCATCTTTCACACCTAATTTAAATTAGTATAGGGCTATGATCATCACAGACCCTTTATTATGCTAAACAAACATTAAATAAAGTTTCATTAGCCATGATCATCATGGACCCTTTATCATGCTAAGCAAACATTGAATAGAGTTTCAGTAGCTACATATCAAGCCAAGCACTTCTACTGTTCCACATTCACAGTGAAACTGTTATGATTTTCCATTAACAGCAGTAATTAAGTAAAAGAAATCTAATACACAGACAGCATAAAGGATATACCTCTTGAGGCATCTAGTATTTATGCATCAGAAAACACCTTCTTTTATCAAAACAAGTTAGTTTTAGCTTTTATAATCTTATAATAATCATTGAGTTTCACATATTTTGATGATCTATCATGTAATTGGAAGCCCAAAAAAGCAAATATTAGAAATTCTTGTGTTTGTCTACATATAATCTAAGCTTTTGTGAAAGCTATTGATGTCTTAAGGATGTCATTTGAGCCAGTATGCACTATCTTTCCACTTTCTATAACTTTTGGTTGTGATAAGATATTAAGCTTCCATAATTTTCTTGTTAAGATTTGGTACTTGTCTTTTACATTTTTCCATGTTTCCCTGAAAATGAGAGATGGGGGTAGCTTTACTTCATATTCCAAATTGATTTAAATAGTTTTAATTGTGTTCTAGTAGTTTTTGCGTACAATTACTTTGTAATTTCTAGTATCAACATCTACCAACAATTGATAGTTTTGCACTCTTTTCCTTTGCAATTATTTTTGCAGATAATTGTGTTGTATTAAGAGAGAAGTTCTAGCAAACTGGTTAGTTGGAGTAAAGGCTAGTGGAAGTCTAAAATTTGAGTTGTTTAATTTCAAAGCATGAAATTCATAAAGTACTTTTACTAACTAAAGTTTGGGTTAGTTTCTGATGTAATGTCCTATTGCTACATATTGCTCATTACTTGATCACAAACTAGTGCCCATCTAAGTGAATTCTTGAACTAAGAAAGAAATGAAATAGTAAGATGAGAAATATATTTGTTATTTAGTGGCAATCTCATAAATAGTGAGAAGCGAAATAGAGAAACCATTAAGCTTTAATCACTAATCGACTAACCATAGCAAGAAATAGAATAAAAGAGTAGTTGAGACCTAAACTTATTGTAAATATGAAGTAGAATTATTGAAAATATTTTGGTAGTAATGTGGCATTATTAGCTTGGAACATAACATTTTGGCATATAATTCTTAAAATTGAAGCTAAATGGATAGTAGATCTTCGGGGAAAAAAAAATCCTTTTTTTAAGAATTTCCTCTCATAACTTGATAATTCTGCTTTAATGTATATTTAATGTTTCGTTTCATTCTAGTTTACAAATGGCAAATTAAAATTCATTTTTAAACTTTACTATATTCTTTAAAAATCCAAATTATAACTCATTTTCAACAAGTCAACTTTTACCGTTAACTCTTTCTTTTTCTTATTAATTACTCTTGTGTATACCATATAATATTTTATCCCAAAAAAAGAAATATAATATTAAATTGTTACAATTCAAATTAAATTAGAACACTTGAGAATTTATCTCAACATATGTTCATTAATTATTTGATTTCTATGTTCCATATGGAGTTTGAAACTTTACCAGGCCTTTTCTTTTCGGATGAGGTGTGAAACAAAAATTCTGTGACCTAACACGTCAGAACAAATTTCAAAGAAAATAATTAATGAACATATTAGTTATTATGTGTATTTATGCTTCTCTATAACACAAAGTTAGTTGCTATATGTGCTCATTAACATGATCTTTTTGTTGTTCTTACATTCCTCTTAAGTTATTTGAAACATCAAAATGGACAAGAAATGGATAGCTCTCCCAAGGTTTGACATTGAATATCAGAAAGGATTGCAATTCTTTTTGGATTTTGCATTTGCAAATTCAAATGATAGAATAATCTTGTGTCCCTGTAAAAAATGTAAAAATGGATAGAGTAGAATGTGTGAAGTTGTGGAAGGACATCTACTTTGGGAAGGGTTCCTAGATGGGTATATTGAATGGATACTTCATGGAGAGTTGTTTACATCTGGAGGATTAGTATCTTATGCATATAATAATGAGTTCAATGCATCTGATGACATACGAGGAATGCTCCATGATGCATTTGGGATATAAGAAGAAACTAATTGTGCAACAGATATGTCAAGAATGGGGGTTGAGAAACCTTTTGAAGAAGTTGAGAAATTTTAGAAGCTTATGGAGGATGCAAAACAGGAACTTTATTTTGGATGTACAAAATTTTTGAAACTTTCCTTCATTGTGAGAATGCTTCAGATCAAATGCCTTGGAAATTGGAGCAACACTTCCTTCACGATGATGCTTGATTTGTTAAAGAAAACATTTCTATAGGGTGTGAAATTACCAAAAAACTACTATGAGACTAGAAAGATAATGAGAGATTTGGGATTGAATTATAAGAAAATTGATGCTTGCTGAAATGATTATATGCTATACTAGGGCACGAATGAAAGCAAAATCAAATGTGATGCTTGTGATGAATCACGATGGATAATGTCCATACCTAATTTTGAATCTATTCCTATTAGATTTGGTATTTCTTGTAAAAGTTCCAAAGAACTTAAGAAGGTTCCAATGAAGGTTGTTTGGCACTTTCCTTTAAAGCCAAGGTTACAGAGGTTGTTTATGAACTCCAAAATTGCATCCTCTATGAGGTGGCTTAAATAAGAATGCACCAAAGATAGTGTCACGAGACACTCTGCAGATTCTTCAGCCTAGCATACTTTTATCACCATCTAGACTTTGCAAAAGATCTTTGCAACATTTAAATAGGTTTGGCATGTGATGGTTTCTATTTATTTAGAATGATGAATGTTGTCCACAGTACATGGATCGTAATTTTAATGCCATATAATTTGCCACCAGGAGATTATATGAGGAAATTATTCTTTATGTTGTCTCTACTTATACTCGGGCCCAGTGAACTAGGCAATGATCTTGATATTTATTTGCAGCCATTAATAGAAGAGCTAAAAGAGCTGTGGAATGTTGGAGTAAAAACTTATGATTCTTTATCTAAACAAAATTTTCAGTTGCGGGCAGCATTTTTAAGAACTATTAGTGATCTTCCAAGCCTTGCAGCTATTTCAGGTTGTAGTGCTAAAGGGAAATATGCTTGCCCAGTATGTCAAAAGTATACAAACTGTAAACAATTGGAGAATTCTCTTAAATATTATTATATGTGTTATTGCATCTTCTTACCTAAAGATCACCCTTATTGAAAAGAGAAATGATCTTTTGATAACATAGAAGAGCATAAAAAACCAAATCTTTATTTGAGGGGGGTTTGAGATATTAGATAAGATAAAGAACTTCACGAACAAATTTGGAAAAAAAGTGGGCGATCTAAATTTACCTTATGGTTGGAAGAAAAGAAGCATTTTGTTTGAGTTGCCATATTGGGAAAAGAATCTTTTGTGCCATAATCTTGATGTTATGCATTTTAAAAAGAACATATGTGATAAGGTGTTGTTGACATTGTTAGACTCTGATAAATCGAAGGACAATTACAAAGCGTGATTAGATTTAAAAGTTATGGGGATAAGACCAGGACTTTGGCCCTTTGTTGATGAGTTTGGTCGAGAGTGGTTACCGACATCTTCCTTTGTATTGGATAGAGTTGAGAAAGAAAGATTTTGTAGGGTTTTGAAAAAGGTAAAAGTTCATGATAGTCACATATTGATGTAGCAACTATTACCAATTGCTCTGCTTAAATTGTTGCCTAAGTCAATGCGTTCTCCTTTAATTTGTCTATGTTGTTATTTTAGAGATTTGTGTTCTAAGACACTATATCAATCTGATTTGGATCGAATGGAGCAAGAGATTGCTATAGTTCTTTGTCAACTCTAGAAAATATTTCCTCCAAGTTTTCTTGATATCACAGTACGCTTGACTATTCATCTAATTACTGAGGCAAAGTTAGCTAGGCCAATATATGGTCATTGGATGTATCCAATAGAAAGGTTACCCTTTTGCTATTTCATCATTTCTCATATTTTTTTTCTCATTATAATTTGTTTATGATAATAGACTATGTTATAATTTATCTTTTAGTCTAAAATATTTGGACATAAAAATTGATTTGTTTAAATGTTTTGTTCTCATAGGTACTTGAGTACTTTGAAATCTTATGTACATAATAGAAGTGGATTAGAAAGCTCAATTGTTGACGGGTGCTTAGCGAAGGAATGTTTGACATTTTGTTCTTTATACTTTGATGACTGTGTTGAAACAAGACTCAATCGGCCTAGTCGGAATGATGATGGAGATAGGCTAAGTGCACCAGGTTTAGACATTTTCTCAATGCCTAAATGTTCGTTATGGAAATGAGAGGCTATTATTTTGGATAATGATACCTTAATAAAAGAACATAGATATGTGCTATTTATTTGCGATGAGGTTCAAATATATAAAGAGTAGTTCAAAAAATTGATGTGATTATTTCCTTTTGATAGATCTTTACTTTGTTGCTTGACTAATTCCTATAGTAAATTTACAGTGAAAATGAAGCCCTAGTTAGGTGTAAGAAACATTGTATTGGAGAGCATGAAATCAAGTGCATTCATAGTGAATCATTTGCTACTTGGTTTTCTAGTCAAGTAGGTTAAAAATTTTCAAATCCTCCTAAAACACTAATTAATTGTAATTTTTTTTGCATTCTATTTATTGAATATTTATTTGTTTGTTATAGGTTGATGGACTGAATTTGAATGAAGATGATCCTATATCAAGTGATGTAGTGCGCCTTGCAAAGGGGCCAATGTCTATTGGGAAAAGATATAAAGGCTTTATCATAAATAGATTTCAATTTCACACTAAAGAAACAGAGAAGAGAAAAACTCAAAATAACGGGTTAATGGTTAATGCTACAACAATGAGTATTGCAAGCAAAAAGGATCAAAGGCCTATCTTACAGGAGATGATGTATTATGGGATATTAAAGACATAATTGAGTTAAACTACAATGGTGGAAAGAGGATTGTGCTATTTGATTGTGACTGGGTATCAAAGGAAAAGAGGCTTAGAGAATATGAAGATGGATTTATTTTAACCAACTTCTCAAATATAAAGCGCCATAATGAGCCTTTAACTTTAGCATCCCAACTTCAACAAGCATGTTATGTGGAAGATCCATTTGATAAAGTTTGGTATGTTGTCATAAAAACTAAAGCTCGAGATAAATTTGATGATGGAAAAGACTTGTGGGCAAATGGTGTAGATACTATTTTGCAAAGTCATACTTATGTGCAACATCCAATTAGTTTAGATGAAGATGTTTGGGTTCGCGATTGGGTACTAGGAACTCCAGTTGATAATTTAGAAGCAAATGTTGCGCTAGTTTAAAGAAATTAGATATTATTATTTTGCTACGTTTTGCTATATAACATTTCATTGAGTACTATTTTCTAGACAATTAATAACTATATTTTTGTGTTATAATTTGATTTATATTTCCTTTGAAGGTAGACTCGGTAATTTGTTGTAATGTCCTCTTTGTCTTTTATGATTATTATTTGTTAAGTGGTTTCAATAAAGTGAATAATTTATTTCATGCACGTGTTAGTTGTAAATTAATAAAAAAAATTGTCTTTTTATATTTAATATTTATAATAATTGTCTTTTTTAGCTAGGGGTGCTCAGAAAAAATCATAACTGACCAAATCGACTGAAAACCAAAAAAATCGAACTGAACAGAGCTAGGTTTAGTTTGGTTCTCAATTTTTTATTTTTCAAAAAAATAGTTTTTGATTTGGTTAAGCTTTTTTGGCCAGTTAACCCAAACTGAACTGAAAAATCAAAAATTTTCGATTTGATTTTGATTAACCAAATTTTAAAAGTTTAAGTGTAAATTTTCAAAATTCAAATAATGTAAATATTAATGTACTTTTAAGTTTTTTGAATAGATAAAAGAAAATTTTTGATAAGGTGAAATAATTGAGAAAAAAAGAAGTAAAATTGGAGAAGAGAAAAATGAGAAGAGAAAATAAAACTATATTGTCTTTATTTTATAAAATATAATTGATTTTATCATCTTCTTATCAAAATATAGCAAAATAGTTACTAAAAATCGATGTTTTATAAATAGCATAGATACTAATATATGACATGTTGACATGTAATTATGATACAAAGAGAAAAAAAAACATATGCTTATGATTTTTTTTAATTGTATGAATGAAAACATATTACATATAAAAAATAGATGATTATGATTTAAAGAGCAAAAAATGTGATATGAAAAGAAAATTAAAATTTAAAGAAAAAATTTCTTTTTAATTAATTAATTAAACTTATATTCAATATAGGGTATATTGATGAGTAAAATTGAAATTTCAATTTAAATTGTAAACTACAAGATTGGATCCTATTCATGTGATATAGTACTAGTAGAAGTGTCAACTGTAGAACATTGCATTTGTTGAAAAAATTGGGAAAAAAAGAAAATATCCCAATCAGTAATTTTTCAAATAATGTAAATATTAATGTATTTTTAAGTTTTTAGGATAAATAAAAGGAAATTTTTGATAAGGTGAAATAATAGAGAAAAAAAGAAGTAAAATTGGAGAAGAGAAAATAAAACTATATTGTCTTTATTTTATAAAATATAATTGATTTTATCAGATCTTATTGTGAAATATTTCAAAATAGTTATTAAAAATCCTGTGTTTTATGAATAATATAAACATTAATATATGGCATATAAAAACATGTTAGTTATAATACAAATAGAAAATAGATGATATTTTTTCTAAACTAAAGCGGTACAATTGCATAATTTTTTTATTATACGAACTAATATATAATACATATAAAAAATAAACGATTATGATTTAAAGAGAAAAAATATTATATAAAAAGAAAATTAAAAAAATTTAATTAATTATTAAACTTATATATATTATAGGGCATGATGATGAGTAAAATTGAATTGAACTAATATACAATACATATAAAAAATAGACGATTATGATTTAAAGAGAAAAAATATTATATAAAAAGAAAATTAAAAAAATTTAATTAATTATTAAACTTATATATATTATAGGGTATGATGATGAGTAAAATTGAAATTTCAATTTAAATAGTAAACTGAAGGATAAGGGATTGAATTCTATTTGGCTATTCCTATGGTAGTATGTTGTATTATATTGCATCTGCTAGTTAATAAAGATTTTTTCTATATTATTATAAAAACAAATATCGTTTTATGTCTAAAATAGAAGTTATTTTTGTTCATTTACATAATTTATCCTTTTAATTACTCCAACAACAAAAATTGACAATATAATTTGAAGGATAAATTGGAGAATTCAATACAAAAAAGATAGTTTTAATACAAATTTTTTCAATATTTCAAAATTATCCTTTAGAAATGATAATTTAACAACGTGATAATTGTATTTTGACAAAATTTATAAATTCACAATCTATATTATGATGTCATTGGATTAATTAGCTATTTAAGTTTAGTATATTGAATTTAAGATTTAATTCGCTATTCGACCTTGGCAATTAAGGTTTAAATATGCAAAAATCATGTGCATCCGCCTTGGAGATTCTAAGCTAACAATTTTAGCACACCCAAGGTTGTGTGCTAAAATTTTTATAACATAAAATACTTCAAATATTTATTTATCTTCTTAAATTTATAATATTTTAAATATATTTGTTTAGAATAGACAAATTATAATCTTATCAAAACAAATATTTTCAATATAAAAAAAACAAGGTAATCTAATTTAATATTTTCACCCAAAATAAATATTTTTTATCAATATACTTTTATCAAATAAATTTTTCGATACTAAAAGAATAAGTAACCCTATTCAAATTTTTTATCAAACAAACTTTTCACATTTTTTTTGTATTATTTTTTTTCATTTTTTTCTTCAATTTTAACCAAAACTAAAAAAATCAAAACCAAACTAATTTTTTTGATTAAAAATTGAACCGATTTTTTTGATTAAAAATTGAACTGAATATAACCCTATTTGATTCAGTTTTCGGTTATAGCCTTTGAAAAATTGAAATTTTTGGTTAACTGACCCAACCATTCGGTTCAGTCGGTTAAAACTGAATGAATAGGCCTATTTTTAGCAATGGCAAATACTAAGCGTGGTCGAAATATGAGGATCAGATTGTCAAACCAACAATGTGATTCGAGCTTTGTTGGGATGCCTGATGAGCAGAATAGTGATGACCCAAGTATCTTTGTTTTTTTCATTAAATATTAAAATATCAAAACTAGACTAAGGAGGTTTATGTTTTGGAGTCTTTCATTGTGTCATATTTATTATATGCTAATTATTAATTTTATTTTAGATTAGTAACTTGTTAGAGATTTTGATGGCCAATAGAATAGGTTGTATGTTTATATCTACAATAAATTATAGGTGATTTTGAGCTCACATACAATCTTATTGTTGCTTTTCTTCAACCCTCAAAATCAAGAAAAATGCATTATTGATAGCCTATCTTTTTTTATGCTACTTAGTGGTAGAATTTTCTTATAGTGTAGTAGTGGTGACTTTGGTTTCTTTATGTTGTACCACTTTATTTTCTAAGCATTTGTTTGTTATTGCTCCATTAATTGGAATTATATCAGCAGGATAGTTTTTGCATGTTTGTTGATTTGTCCTTCATTTCTAGAAATGGTATTATGGGTTTTTTGCCCAGGTAATGGTTTTTTTAGAACAAATGGAAAACGTAAGTCATAAAGCCAATGAAAATTTGGACCCTTCATGTTATATGGGATTTATTACCAGGTTCAAATAATCTTACATTTTCCATAAGTTTCATGCTTGAGTAGTGGAAAGTTTTTTCCTAATATTTTTGTGCCTATTTTCTTTAGCTGTCAAGATCAGATTTTTGCATATAAATTTATTTAACTATTACTTGTGAATTTGATCATTTAATATTTGTAGATAATATCCGAAAGAAAATAAAAACTAGAGGGAAGACTTATTTGCCCAAGGTTTGGATGCCAGAAATCGAGAAAAGGTTCAATTTAATGAGTTTGGACAACCTATTGATCCAAATAAGAGTAGATTTGTCGAATTTCTTGGAACTTTAGTGAGAAATGGTAGAATGATTCGACTTGATGTAACTACTTGGCATAAAGTACTAGCAGTGAAAGAAAATATGATAGGCATTGTTAAGGTAATATTACATGTTACACTTTTTTATCATTATTTTTTAATATCATATTAAATAATTAAATAACATATGGATACATGTTTGATAATACAAGAGAAGTTTTGTGGTGCTCCTGGATTTGAGCATTGGATTGAGATGAACTTGGGAAAAATGTGGAAAAGTTGGAAAAATAGAGTGAAGACAAAGTTCTTTGATCCTGACTTTTCACTTGAAGCAAACTTAGCTAAAAGGCATGATTCAAATAATGAAAAGGTGTTCCCCAATCAATGGAAGAATTTAGTAATTTATTGGAACACAACAGCTGCAAGAGTACTAAGTTTACTGTATTTTTCTCATCGAATAAAATTATTTATAATGTTGTTGAATCTTTTAATTACATTTGCCATTTACATTCAAGAAGAAAGTGCTCGCAACAAACAAAATAGAGCGAAGAAGATTATGGATCACACTACTGGTAAGAGAAGTTTCGCTCAAGTTAAAGAAGAAATGAAGGTTATTGTTTTGTTTATAAATAATGATATCAATGGAAATATTATGCATGAATTAGCTAATTTATGTGAAGTTTTTATAGAATGAAGCAAAATAGGATGCCAAAAATAATGAAGAGATCGATGAGGATTTAATGGATGATGAACCAAGTAGGGTGGATTTGTTTAAAAGATGTTATACTAAAGATGGGAATACGTTGAACCCAGTCGTGGAAAGTTCATTGGTAAGATGTTCTTCATATAATCTAATTGTTCAATATAAAGTATACATTTAATTTTATCTTCATTTTTTTTTATGCAACTTTGAACACAACGAAGGATGGAAGAATTGAGAAATGAGCTCTCTCATACTGTTAAAGATTATGGCCCAAATGACATATTTTCTCAAGTCACTAGAGAAGATAAATGGGGAAAAGTTAGAATGTACAGATTTGGCATTGCATCATCAAGTGTATTTGATGGAAAACCTAGAAATGGTGGTTGTTATCGCTTGAACAAGGCCTACAAAGAAAAGCTTGAAAAATTAACACAAAGAACTGATGAGCAAGACAAGAAAATACAAGAACAAAATAGGCAAATAGAAGAGCTTCTCAAATTGAACAAGTGTAGATTACAAAACATGGAGTCATATCCAAACGTTCGACAAGTTCCTTCATCTTCCTCTCATCAAAAAGCCACAACTAGATCTTCAACCTCAAGTGTTAAAAATATTCATCTTAAGGTAAAGACTACTTTAAAAAAAATTATATTCACACTTTTAGATCTTGAACCTATTTGCATTTGGATTTTGGGCAACTATTGAATCTCGTTTGTCTGTTGCAAATTTATGAGTCATGAACAAAATTAGTTACATGTATAGATTTGGCAATAAGAACTTGATTAATTACAAGTTTTACATTAATATTGTAGGTAGGAAATAGTATCTCTTTGAAGAGTATGTATGATCCATCAAAAGTTGTTGCAATTGACCACATTGAAAGCTTGGATCCATAAAAAAAGGTTGGACAAATGGACCTTGGGAAAAATTGGTGTGAAGTTCGTGTTAATATTGTGGTAGAAATGAATGAGGAGTTGATTTAGCCTGTTTTAAATTCCACTACTATTGATTGGGGAGTCTATTGGAAGAGGCATTGCTTGGCCACAACATTTGGTAAACATTATTTTCTTATTTTGTTATAATGTTTATTTTGTTTGTTGAGTATCTAGATTTTGACTTAAAATCCATGTTTCTTGTTTGACTTTACAGGTTTTGTTGGATAAAGAATCATGGAAAACTTATTTTGTTGAAAAGAACTACCTTTGAAGTTTAGATGGAGTAAAGCATATTATTCTATATTTTATCTAGATAGAACATTTGATTTTTTGAATTGAAATCTGATTTTTGTCATTTTGAGGCTTCTAATCATAGATGGTAGGAGCTTTTTTTGGGTGTTGAATCTTCTTTGTTTAGTGTAGCTTTACATTTGAACTATAGAGTAACTTTTAGTTAATATTTTCTTTGTGTTTTTATCTTGTTTGATGGATAAATTTGTATCAGGCACCAATGATAAATCTAATGATATATATCATCATAATGACATTGATCTATTGAGACATTTTTTTATTAGACAAATTATAATTTTAAAGAAGTATTTCTTCATGTGTAGTGATATTTATAGGTGTTTAATAGAAGTCTATGTGGACACATGGAAGTGTCTAATAAAAGTCTATAAGAACAATTTATATAATTTAGAAATTTTATTTATTGAAACACCCCAAAATGTCATAATATTATAAATATATATATATATATATATATATATAAAGACACCTTGTTTAAATGCGATTGATACACATATATTATATATATATATATATAAAGACACTAAGAATGGAGAATGGACATGCGATTGATATACATACATACATACATATATATATATGAAGACACTTTGCTATTTAAATGCAACTTTTGAAAATTGTATTTTCATCCTCAAAACTTTTCCCCAGCCTTTAGTTAGGTCCTCCAATGTTTCCAAACCTTTCATTTTGGCCCCAAATTTAAGATAGTGCCTACTTAAACCCCTTTGACCAATAATATTTCCACGCAAACCCTCAAGACTTTTAAAGGTTGGTCAATCAAGTTTCTACAAATTGCAATTTGACCCCAAAACTTTTACAATTCTTACAATCAAATTCTTTTTATTTATTTTCGAGAGCTAAAATCCAATTAACTGATAAATTGAATTCAAAATTCTTATTTTTGTTTTTCAAAAAAATCAAATTTTAGGAGTGTTATAGAACTCCCCCCTTATCTGGTCCTCAAATTCTTATCTGAGTATTGTTCCGACTGGCAAAAAATAAGTATATTCGATTGGTCGATCTACATTCTTTCTTCATTACATTCTACTAGAATTGCTCTTTCAAGTCCCAACGCATTTTCATGCCTCTTGAATGCATCGTATCTCTTGACTTGTGTGCCTTACTAGCGAACTTTTTCCAATTTCTTTCAGTGCACATATTTTCTTACGGAATATAATAATATCTTGATTGTCAGTATTGAACTCAGACTCTCTAGAACTTTTGACTCTTTTCTTCCATTTCAACATCCATATATCATTGGCTTGGGGTTCGTTGCATTTCATCCTATAATTTGGATTGCACTCATCTCTGCAATCCTACTTGCTGTATTAATTTCAGCATAACACTTGTTCTTAGGCTTTTTGATTCTTCTACTTCCAGTAAGTGAGCTACTCTAGCTATTCGGCTCAAGGCATTAGCCACTACTCTCACCTTGTTAGGTAATAGGTGATGGAAGAATTATAGTCTTCTAAAATTTCCATCTATTAGTTCTGTCTCATGTTCATATCCTTATTCTAGTCAAATGGTGGACTTTTCTGAGTTAATTTAATCAATAGGCTAGCTATTTGGGAAAGCCTTGTAGCAATCTTCGTTAATAGCCAACAAGACACAAAAAACTACAAAAGTTTATCACGTTTTCTAGTCTCTTCTAGTTGACTATCGCCTCTATCTTAGAGGAATCAATTTCTACCTCATCTTAGGATATGATATGCCCAAGAAAAACTACTTTCTTTGTTCAAAGCTCAAACTTACTAAACTTTTCATACAACTAATGCTCTCAAGGTTTCGAAAACCTGGTGTAAATACTTTGCATGGCCTTTTCTAGTCTTTGGCTAGTAGTACCTTTGCTTTAACTCCAGTCAGATCATAGGCAGGAGCCCATATCTTTTGTTCCCCGTTAGCCCCTGCCATCGGCTTTTCTTGGCTTATAGGTGTCGGACCTCTTTCTATAGGTCAATCTTTCAGGAAATGTTGGTCGCTTCCACAGCTTATGTATCTGCCCCATTTTCTCTGATAGTTTAACCCCTCATGGTTATGTGATCCACCAAATCCGCACTACATTTACATCCTCTGTTGAATCAAATTTGCTACCTCGCCAGATTGAGGGGCCTGTTGGGCAATGCTTTCAATCTGAAGCTTTAGCTATTTTCTTCTAGCATTACTTTGCCCATTAAGATGCATTGTTTCCTTTCAGGCCTTACCTCAATTTTTTTTTTTTTAGATCTCCTACAACTCTGACTTGAGTTGTTGTGCCTTGTTTATGGCTTGATTGAAGTTTGGCAACTCAGAAGTAGCCAAACCCCTTCTTAATTCTAGTTGCAAGCCATGTACAAACCATCAGGTCTATCGACCTTCATCATCTTATATGTAAGGAGCATATTATATCAGTCAGCTAAAAGTAGCCTTATACTGACTTACAGGCTATGCCCTCTGTACAAGATCTATAACTCTTTTTCTCTTGCTTGCTTCACCACTTCTGGCACATATCTATTCATGAAGTCTCAGGTGAAATTTTCTCAAGTTCAGTAGGTTCCTTCAGTCGTCCACCTTCGATCAATTATCTTTCACCAACTTCAGGTGGAACCTTCCAAAAGAAATGTGGCAAATTAAGCCCTTCGTTCATCTAAGTAATGTGGTGTTTCAAAAGTATTCTCAAAACTCTCAATCTACTTCTCAACTCCTCTATTATCAGGGTCTTCTAAGATCTTTGGAGGGATTGAAACGAAGGAACCATTCCAATGCCCGATCTTTGGTCATCTCTTTAACAACTCTGGCTCCACCACCTAGTTGTTAGACCCTATGGCACAATTCTCGATCTCCCTAATATATAGAGTTTACTAGCTAACCCATGGAAAAGGGTTTACGAAACCTCTTCTTTTTACATGGCTTGAGAGTAAGCAATACATCTTGCCTTGCGGCCCGTCGATCATTGACCCGTTACCTGGGAGGTCTACCTTGTCATTAATAGATCACAAAAACTGTTATAGCAACAACAACTAACAACACCACATGTTCAAACTTAACATGCTAGCCTTTATAACAAGTCACACTTTCCAAAATAGTTAACTACCGATTCACAAACTAAAGATACTAGATATAGTCATGAATAATCCATTTATCGCTCCTTAAGTTCTATCTAGGAAATTTAGTCAAAATTATGTGGGATCAACTAAACCACAACATGTATTTTAAATACTAATACTATCGGAATGGTTACTAAGTAGTTCCTAAGAATATGGAAGCTATCAACCAATCTAGTTGACATCCTCAAATGCAATATTACATGCGATAATTCCTATCCTATGTCTCCACATAACCAAATTTTCCTTTTGTAAGTAAATAACAAGAATTTGTTTATCTTAAGGTACTCATTTTTTTAACGTCGAGCTTTATCCCAAAAGTTCATTTCTTATTAATACCATATTCAAGTTCACAATAAGACCTCATATTTTCCTATCCCAAAATTTTCACATTCTAAAATAAAATCCTAACATGACTCATGTGTTCCTTACCTCCAGCATACATATCTAAAGAAATTACAAAATAAAGCTTAGTCTCTAATAACCAAAAATTCTGTATTATGAGAATTATATCCTAGGATCAGACCCCACAATAGCTCAGGTTTTCCTTATCCTAGTGTTCGCATCCTAGATAATTCCCAATTTAAACTCAATCTCTAGTAAGTCTATTAATTCTTGTCACAACTATCATTCCCCTATTTACCTAGGTCATCAAAACCTAGGCTTTGATACCACTTCTATGTCACCCCACTTGGGATGGCCCCTAGCTGGGATGCCACTCAATTTAGTTTTAATTCTTAAAACATAAACAACAATAGGGGCCCATAACAAACTTTTCAAACTTATCAAAAATAGCAGCAGATTTCAACTTAAATAGTCTTCATAAAAAATACTATATACAAGTCATAACTGATCCCATAATATTCACATAATATAGATGCCCAGCAAATGTAAAATTCAGACCTGACATATCACACCATCTCTAGGGTATAACAAAATGTCCAAGAGTACCCATAAATATATATAAATATTTTTTCATTTCAAAATATGTTCGCAAGTCCAAGCTTGGAGTTCAAGTTCATCAGTTAAACCTGTTTGAGAAATAAAAGAATATATAGGAAGGTAAGTCTAAAGAACTTAGTGAGGCATAACTTAAACAATGGGCAAAAGACGAGGAAGTTATAGCTCAGTAGATCTTAAAGCAATTATTAATACAAGAACAAGTACGATTCAAGCCAAAATAAGTTCAACAAACAAGCATAATCAAATTCAAGAATTCTGATAGGTACTGGCTTAGGAGTTGTGGTTGTCGCCTTAAACAACCTAGACTGCTCAATTGATTTACTACGGGAGGTATTGCCATCAGCTAACCCAATTAATTTACCACGAGAGGTATCACCTTAGCTCATTCGGCCTGATATTAGCCTGAACTAGACTAGAAAACTATACCATCCTTATTACTTTATGATTAGAATGCACGCAATTAGAATACAATCGAATTCAAGCAATCCCAAGTACATATGCAGTCGAATAGATCACAACATGATATACATATCCGATTCTCCTTATTTCAACCAATCAAGTACTTTATCAAAGCATGACAGCTTGGTGTACAACAGGTGTCCATTGGACCATATCGCGTACTACAATGCCCAGGGGGTAAACGTCGATACCCAGGGGAAATCCCTAGCATATCATTGACACCCATGCGAGCTATACAGTGTGTCCCATATATCTAATCATTTTGCTCAGTTAAGCCCTTGGCCAGTTAAGTCTTCAAACAATTAACAATAACTAGTAACAAATTTGCACAGATGTACAAGTAAAAAACCTTAGCACAGCACATATTCTTGATAAACAAGTAAGCCAGCGAGACAACAAATAACATGAACAAAAATTCCAAAAAGGCAAAATAATAACAATTAACAAGTATGATTAGTCCCCTATGGCCAAATAACATGGTATGAATAAGCAAGTATGTCGATAAGGCATTCACTAACAATATGGGATAGGAACAAGTACAAGATAATAGCAAGTACCAATCGAGAACAAGTACAAGATAGATAACACTAGAAAGTTTTGGGTTCCAGAATGAACAAAAACAAACTCATATCAAAGTGAAATCTTGAATTAACCCTCATCCAGGTATGCAAGTTAATTAACAGATCACAAGCAAATACACAATCAATTTCATATTTGAATAAACTTAAGCAGGTACAGTTCAAGCACATTTAACCCTCATTGGGGTTTTTCCACAATAATCACTAGAAATATTTGAGGCCAAAGTGGCAAACCCTCACCTCTATAGTCT
Organism: Jacaranda copaia; assembly: GCA_014898725.1. Taxonomy (NCBI): domain Eukaryota; kingdom Viridiplantae; phylum Streptophyta; class Magnoliopsida; order Lamiales; family Bignoniaceae; genus Jacaranda; species Jacaranda copaia. The sequence goes on along the minus strand of JACGDI010005248.1, from coordinate 227,064 downwards.
TAGAAATTCTACCACAATCAGCAGTGAATTGGTTCACAGAAACCATCTCTTCGTCACCTAGCCAAAAGAATATATCCATGATCACAATCTTACTCAACCTTAAATAAATATAATTATTCTATTAGCAATCCCAAAATACTAGTTTGCCAATCAGTATGATAATTATTGATTTAATTGGCAATATCGATATAAAATGTGCTAGTTAAGTTGATTGAAATGGAAATAGTCACAGGCGTATATATCGTTCTAATAATAGGGCGCAATCTAGTCCTTAGTCACATAATTATCCTCATAATATTATCCTAACTCAACAGTAAGAGCTCGATCATCACAAATTTGCCCAATTATCCCTAATAAGGTTTCCAATGCATATAATCCTCAATTTAAGCTTAAATCTTTAGTAAACTTATTCAATTCAAGTTAACAATATAATATGGCATCTTCAGGTCCACTAAACCATATAATAATCCTTACATGGGAATATATATCAATCGCATGTCCATTTTTCGTTCTTCAAATTCATGAAATCCTCAAATTAGGGTTTAGTTTCCTTTAATACCCTTATCTAATCTAAATTAGCATATAATATGATATTCGAGTCCACTAAGTACTTGTATTTATCCATGCCTGGCATATGTATATACAAGTCATAATCAAATCTCATTTTCTTGCCATAATACAAGGTTTGATAAAAGAAATGGTACAAATAAAAGCTATAAAGCTTTAATCCTTTCACATTTACCCAAGATTTGACTATCAAGATACTAAAATCACAACCCGAGACCACCATTACGATCATCACAATGAGAGGTAACTTTTGCCTCAATGTTGCCATTGAAGGCTAAAATTACTACCAAAAGACACGTCTCAATGAGAGCTATCCAATGATTGGATTAATTTCGATAAAAGCCACAGGGAAGACTATCAATTATAGCTTCAAAATGGCTATGCCACTACTCATCACTGTCATCAATTGCTTTCATTTTGCCATCACCAGTGGTTAAAATGCAAAACCAATTTCACCAAATGTTGTATTAAGCTAAACCTATTATAGAACACTCATGCTCTACCCCTAGAAACTGCCGAAAAGAGCACACCTACCACTTTCACTATGAGCTTGCCTTGGTTCTTGGTTTTTCGGCATAACACCGGTTAAATTGGGACATTCTTGGTACTCGTGTGTTTTTTGTGAAGAGATGAAGGGAATTATAAGTTTAGGTCATTGGTTCGGGGTGTTGTCAGAGAGGTCATCGGTGGAGGGAAGGTTGGTGCATGCAGTCAGGAAGATGAAGAAGAGAAAGGGTTGATTACTATTTAAATGCAACTTTTGAAAATTGTGTTTTCATCCCCAAAGCTTTTCACCAGCCTTCAGTTAGGTCCTCCAATGCTTCCAAACTTTTCATTTTAGCCCCAAACTTAAGGTAGTGCCTTACTTAGACCCCTTTAATCAATAATATTTTCGTGAAAACCTTCAAAACTTTTAAAGATTACTCAATCAAGTTTCTGCAATTTCAAAATTCTAATGATCAAATCCTTTTTATTTATTTTTGAGCCCTAAAACCCAACCAACCAATATCTTGAATTCTAAATCCTTATTTTTTTTTTCAAAAATATCAAATTTTAGGGGTGTTACATATTTTATCGTTGATTACTAGTGAGGGGGAGTTCCCAAACATTTCTTTTAAGAAAAGGGCCTTTTCTAAATGGGATTCAATTTTTTGGTTTCTTGTCCGGATCAAGAACCCAAGGATGGTGATGATTTGGGTGCAAAATGTGTTGTAGAATGTGGATAAGAGTTTCAAGATTTTAAGCCATGGCTGATCTCTTTATTGTTGAATGAAGAGTTCAAAAAGATAACCATATATATAAAAGACAAGAATAGGAGTAATATTTGAACACCCCAATTTTTTTTTATTTTATTTATAATATATGATTTTATCATTATTTGAAAATTTTATGAATTTCACATTATTAATTATTTTAAAAGTTTTGTGGGCTAAATTATAATTTTCATAGACTTAATTGTATTGACTTTTGAACAATTTGGGGTTAATCGTAATTTTTTAAAAATTTGGGGTAAAATTGCATAATTTAAAATTTTATAAAAAACATGAAAAATCAAAAAATCAGATTTTAGATCGAGCAGGGCCCTTTTCCTTCTCATCTTTTCCTTCCTTTTTCCTTCTTTCTTTTTCTTTCTCCATTTTTCCTCTATTTTCTTTCTTCTTCATCGAACCACCACCACCATCCTCCAGCCATCTCTCTAACGACTCTTCACACCTCCAAACCTACCAATCTTTTCCCTTCAACCACCTAAACCCACCACCAAAGTGGCAGAGTAGCAGTGGCAGGAGGTGACTGAGGAGGCCAACCTACGGTGGTAGCTGGGTTTCATGGCTTTTGGCAACTATTCATGATTCTAAGGATTTGGTTGGGAAGCACTTGATGTGAGGAGCTCAATGGTACCCTTGCATGGAGACTCCAACAACGGCAGGGCAGTGATCGAAGCTCGGTGAAGGAAGAAGAGAGTGGCATTTTTTGCCCATTTGGTGTCTATGCTGCCCAAAATTGGAAACGAAAGGTAGCATTGGAAATCTTGCGATGAGGGGAACAATTCTATGGTGAAGTTGAGTTTTTCAGCGGTGGCGGTGGAAAGGTAGTCTTCTCGTCTCAACGTGGTGATCATCCCGACGCTTTTAGTTTGTGATTTTAAGCCTTCATTAGTGAGATTTGATTTTTTATTGATTTATTGCATGTTATATATATGTGCATGCATGCATGCAGTTGCTAGTTTTTGTTTGGGTCGAGCCTTTGAGTTGATATATGTATTTCAATGATTATTTTTCCTATGCGAGGAATAGGGTGATGGGAGATATGATTTTGGACTTATATGTTGGTTAATAATAAGTTGAATATGAATTTTGCTATCAGAAACCATTATAAGTTAATTAGTGTTGAAATAGGAATCTGACTAGGTATTTATGTATGAATGTTGATTCTAAAGAATTTTGACTTGTGGCATATTTTCCTGATTAGGTGACGATGAGCTGGGCACTGACGAGCAGTAGAATTGATTTTTAACTATTGCTGTTTGGGACTGCAAGAGATGAGGATCTCCCACTCTGGGTTGTTGCTTTGTTAAGTTACTCTTAATTGTTGGTAACCCCTTAAGGGTCTCCCATTATGGGTTGTTGCTTTGTTAAGCTACTCTTAATTGTTGGTAACCCTTGCGAGGGTCTGTCGATTTGGCGTTATATTTCTTATCTATGGTTGTAATAAGCCCCTATGTGGGTTTTACTATTTTTGAATCATATTATGATCTGTGTTTGAAATCTACATGGTATCTATTATTTTTTATCTAACTTGAATACCTTGTGAGGGTTATTTATGATGTCGGTTCTATTTTTTGTTCATTCTAGCACCAAAAACTTCTATTTGTTATCTATTATTCTGATATCTGTCAATTTTGTATCTGTACTGTCTGTACTATATCAGTTGCCTTGTCGGCACATTTATTTTCAACTCGGTGTTTATTGGTCATGTTAGCTTATCTGTTCTCCATTTACTATTTTTTGTTGCTTTGGTGGCATACTGTTTTGTTCTGTTTCGATCAGTTGATCTAAAACCAACAGTACACTAGGAAGTTTTCCCTGGGCATCTATATGAGTAGTTACTCTGTTATCTGTACGGTGATTATATGGGCTAAGAGCTATACTGGGCGATCTATTTGGTTATGTAGGGGTATGCTAAGGATTTTTCCTTGGATGTCATCGGTACGCTAGGGATTTCCCCCTCGGTGCCAACCCTATGCTAAGGATTTCCCCATGGGTACGAGCAAAATGCTAGGAATTTCTCCCTAAGTATCAGCAGTGTGCTATACAGTCCATATAGGCATCTACCATATACCAAGCTGTTATGCTTAGGTAAATTATTTATTTGTTTGGTATTAGGTGAATCTGCAATGCATATCTTATAGCCTTTACTTGGAATGCATATGCTTTGGGTTTGATTTGCCTAAATGATTTCTATTTGTTTGTAATCTGTTCCTGGAGCAATAAGGCAGGAGAGCTTCCTATTTGCTTTTTCGTACTATCTATCTATTTTTCCAAATTTTGTTATATTCAATTTGAAAAATTATGTTTTATCGAGTTGAGTTTCTCCTCGGTAAACACTATTGTTACTTATACATATCCCTTACTAAGTTGTTGGACTTACCCCCTATATTTCAAGTCTTTCAGATAGGGATGGGCTCTAGTGGACGCCAAGTTTGGAATGAAGTATATAGTTGTTTTGTAATAGAACTAGAGTTGAAATTAAGTATGGAATTTGTAATTGTTTGGTTGGCTTTAGAGACCTTGTAATGTATATATTTTGTTTGAAGATTGTAGTGTAAGATGAAAATGATGGCTTGATCTTTCAGAGACTGTAATATAACTTAGTTTCGTGAACTCTTTTGATATGTCCATTTTGTGGTTTATTTAGTATTGTTGGAGTTATATCAGTGTTAATTTTGAGATGTTTGAATTTATGGGCCTACTATTGAATTATAAATTTGAGAATTAAGTCTGAATTAGAGTAGTGCGGTTAGTGCCTTAGCTTAGGTGCTGTCCCAAGATGGGGCGCTGCAAATATTATTTATTTATTAAATAAAATAAAACTTCTACCTACCATTGCCATTATAGATATAGGACGATGATGATGATGAAAGGTTGAATAAGTTGTAGGTATTGGTTGGCTGAATTAATTTTTCCATAATAATTCACTTTAATTTTCTAATTAAGCAATGAAAATTTTCATGTCGATAGTGTTTAGGTAAATTTCTAAGCTCTTGGATGTGTATGTAATAATAAAATTAAAATGGGGTGATAATACTATCATGCATAATCTAATCATTCACCACCTATTGGGTTGATGAAGATGGAGGTTAATTTTCTTTTCCCAAAGTAGATATGTGTGAATATATGAATAAATATGTTGAATTTACTGTAATTACTTCTTGTATTTCTGTGAAGCATTCAAATTCTTTCCTCCAGGTAATATTATTCAATTTTTTTACCAATTTTTCAAAATTGCCTATGAAATTGGTGCAAAAGTTGGGTAATTATCCTACCTTGACCAAATAATTAAGTGAATTCTAATTTTAATTATTAAAAGTGCTTGTAACTATTACAATATATGCTACAAGTAAATGTCAATAATGTATGTAATTATTTAAAACCAATTTATGGTGAATGAGAAATTAATGCACAAAACTAGAGAAACACTTAAAATTTACTAAAAAGAATTAGGTATTCATTACGAAAAAATTGTTATGAAATTAATCTCAAAGATATATCTATAAATTTTTCATAGTAGATATCAATTTTAAAAATAACTAAGAACTAAAATTATTAGCTATCAATCCTTGTTCATATTCATTGCAAGCGCAAAAAATTAGTTATGCACTATTTAGGAAAATTAATATGTAATGAGGCAGAGGTTAGGTATGAGAATATTTATTTTGGATTTGGTTCAGTTAATTTTACATCTAAAGCTACGAAATTTTAGTATTAGTTAAGGATTGATTGTAGCTATCTTAATTTTTCTTGTGGTTGACTAATGTGTTGGAAGTGGAAAAATGAACTACAAGAAAATTACATTTTGCGATGAATTTCACCAAAAATCCATTGCAAAATGGGGTTTGACGTATTTTGTAACGGCAAATTTCCATCGTTAAAATTCCAATCACAAGTTTCTACGGTGGACTTTATGAGCACATTCTTTTGCAATGGAATTTGAGACACACTATATCAATGAAGTTTTTATGGAGTTTGCCATGTTAGACATTTATGGAAAATTTTTCCATGAACTTGCAGCAGTCATTGTCAACAAAATTTCGATGGATTGCGTACTAACAAGCTTGCAGCAAATTTTCATTGCAAACCTTGTCACTAACTTGACATGTGGTTGATTGAATTTCCTTAGTTTCCAATCAATTTTATGCAGCTATTGCTTTGCAATGGAAGATTATTGTCACAATTGATTTTTACATTTACTTTTTTTTTTGGCAATTGATATAGTCCGTTGCAAATCTTTCTATTTTTTTTTTATTTTTTTGCCACAAAAAATCTGTTGCAAATTTTTCAAAAGTTGAAAAAAAATATTTATATTTAACAAAACTAAAAACAAAATCTGCATACCAAAATCTATATCCAAACACCAAGACATGAACCCATTATATCAATATTACGAATACATAATCAAATCCAAAAACTAATCATCTATGCACTGACATTTAATTATTGTTTTACATAAAATTACATCAAACCAAGTTATTTTCAAATTTCAAATTTATGAATATCAATGAATACAATAGCAAATCTCATTGGGTTGTCTTTTTCACTCAATAAAGAAAACTATATTCTTGATAACAAATATACGTAAGGGTTCTTCCGAGGTACTCTAACCACAACAACCCCAAAATGACATAAACGTATATTGCAATATCTAAATAACAATAACTCAAATAAAGTAACTATACTAACTCAACAAATACAATGAATTCTTGGGGAATTCATGTCAACTTAAATTCATTTTCTTTAACAAAAATCTAAATATTATAGCTGCATATGTCAACCAACCATATATACTATGAATTTGAATTGGAAAATGTAAAGGCTTTTTGTACAACCAATTCAAAGATTATAATCAAAGCATTTTTTGTTTTATGCATTTCTTGTCATTAGATTAAATATGTAAGACTCAGTCTGGAAGGTGCCTGCTTCCATTTGGGATGCTACTCCAATCGAATTTTTAAGAATTTTCAAAAACAAAATAAGCAACTTCAAAATTTTCAATTTCAACAATTCCAATACAACTCAAAAGATAAGTAAGATTAGAATCAATTGTTGACTTCTATGTCAACTAGTCATGCTACAAAACTTCAAGTCAAACATGAGTTTCCATAATTTATAAGCCTCAAAGTCTCACGTCAAACATCTCAAGCTCTAATATATTACACTTATTAAAAGATAAAAATGTAGCCTTTGGGTAGACACATTATTTACACTACACACGTATATCACATCCTTACCATTTGTAGATGTTTTGATAATACTACATATACTATACACAATGGCCCAAGCTCATGTGCCTTTTGTTCCTTCAGTCTTGGGCAAAGAACAGAAAGAACAGTGCAAAGAGATTAAGTTTGAATGACTTAGTGAGATAATGATTAAAATGCATAGACAAGATATAACGAACGAGATGCAATATACACATATAAGAAAAATATTTATTTCGAGAATGAATAATTAAAACACATGCCCAAGCAACAAGATATTGAAGAATAGATAAATTTCATGGAATTCACGAAATAGAGCTGGAGATTATGAGCTAACTCACACTGTCCTATACCAACAAAGAGATATCTCAAGTTTTAGTACACTATGTGGGAAATTTCATATGTAAAACATAAGAATTGAATCAATTTAGAGAACCATGTGTACAAGTATGTTTCATAAAAGACTTGAATTTGAAATTTAGGGATTTGTTCAATCTTATAAAACTAACTGCGCATAAGCATTTAAATAAATCAACTATATGAGCAAATTTAATGTAATAGACCATACAAGAACATTTTCACTTTGAGCTTTATGCCACAATCACCATATAGAGAAGAATAAATAAAAAATAACTTCCAAGCTAATTAGTAAAATGGTTTCCTTGACCAACATATAATTATAGACGAGTAAGCATGATTGCCTCTATCACCACAGGTTAGCTAGCATGACTGCCTCTATCACTAGTATATATAAATACAGACCAATAGAGATGGCCTCTACAACCACTATAGAATAATTATGGGATGGTAGGAATGGCCTCCACAACCAAAGTATTAATCAGTAATAGCTAGTTATTAATATTGTCTCATAGTCAACATCATAAAATATGATAATTAGATCGAGAATGAATTAGTCAAATCATAGTTTAGTTGATGAATTTAAAATTCAGTTCAGGTGAGATCATTAGAAAATTCCCAATTTTGAATGATACTTTTCAAAGTTCTTTTAGATGAAAACATTGTTATTCGAAATATATTATTTTTAATTAATTATTCAAGGGTAACCTTTGAGAAAGGAGTCAAGCAGAATATTTAGCTAATACCTTGAGTTCAATGCAGGAGTTCAGAGATAAATATATAAGAAATAGAATGGCATGGAATAATGAATCAATTTCATAGTTTTAATACAATAACAAGTAGGTAGTAATATTATATTACTAGATATATGTTATTTCCCCAATAGGGGTATCTAGCACTATTGAGTATTACCTCACTTGGTAATATTAGGTAGTGAAGCTTTCTGTAATGAGCCTAATAGATCATCTCCTCATTACCTAATTTAGCTAAATTAGGCCCAAATTCAGGCATGAAAGTATCCTGGTTGAATCAAAAATCAAAATCAGGACACCATAATTGTACTTCATAGGACCATAATCGAACTACCACCAAAAAATATTTCAACACCACTGATTTGTTCGCCTCTTTCTAGTAAGTAAAACTCCTCAGTCAATTTTGCGATTCGGAACCGTTTGCTTGGTCAATTTGGCCTTAAACTATTATGAAAGCCCTAGGCACCACCGTTCCACCACCATCGAAATTCCTCTTCAACTACTACTTGAAACCTAAAATTGATGGTACCCTTAACTTGCTCATGCAATTCCAATCATAACCCACCAAAGCCCATTGCGATTTAATTACTCAGAGTGAAAGAACCACCACCATTGCCGTGTGGTCTACAGTTTTTCAAATTCTAGTGAAATCCACTGATAATTTTGGGTGTTTTTTGTATGGTTAGGTTTATCTCAATAAGTAGGAAACATTTATGGTTTTGGTTTTCTGTTTACCGGTTGATTTCTCGTCATGTATGTGCAAGGTGGGCTTGTTTTTGAAAATTGGACAAAGTATTGGCCTGATCTATATGTATATAAAACTTACTTTTCAAAATTGCAAATTGGCCCAAAAGATTATGACCGCCTTTCAATTTAGCCCAATAAAATTCAAATCACATGCAAATTGACCTCTAATTCTCAGTTTTGCCCATGTAATACATTTTGTCACATTTTGCCCCCTATCCCTTATAATTTTTGGCAATTGAGTCCCTAAGTAAATTATTTTTCAGCTTTATAACTTTAAATAATTGCTCGCAAATGATAATTAATGCACTTAGTCCTTAATCAAATTAAGATTTCTTAGTCTATATTTTATTATTTAAAATTTTATATTTACTTTATGTAATCTCTTTAATTTATTACCAAAAAGGTTGGGGAGTTAAAAATAGGTAAACCCAATAAATCAAACTAACATCACATATCCAGCATATAATTTATATGACAATTAAAATCTAACATATTATATAAATAAATATATATATATATATATATATCACAATCTAATATGATCTATATTATCCAATATAAAATCCCAACCCCTATCAGACATATATATAAAATCACAAAATAATAGTAAAAGAAAATTACCTTACTTATTCTAAAGATTTATGCAGAAGACCAATGCCTTGAAATATCTATGAAAGTGAGATAGGCACTAGGATCTATAATCAAAATTTCAAAACATAAAATAACTAATGCCTACAAGCATTATAGGGATCTAATCATGCCTTGGATCTAGATTTAGATAGAGGATTACCTCGATAAGCAAATCCAGAAAGAAACAAGTGAACACTTCACCAATTCTAGATTTTGTCTACTTGCGGCACAGCGAAAGTATTTCGACGATTGCCCTACCTAATTGCTTCCAAATATTCTGGAAAAATTCCTAAAAATAACCAATACCTTGGGGAATCTTCAGTAAAAAATTTAGATCAATTAACCATTTGGATCATCCTAGAGAAAATCATAAAGTTGGACCTCACGCAGAGAGCTCTCCAAAAATAGAGCAAGACACACGTCTTGCCTCTATTGAAATAGTCAACACACCAATGAGACCTCCTTAATTAAGATACCATCTCAAATCTCATTTGAGTCTTCCCTCCAAAAATGCATTCCTCCTAATTAATCAAATTAAACTCTTTAATTTAATTAATTATTCTTTGATTTAACTCTTTAAGTCAAACAAGCTTAATTGTTAACTTAACTCTTTAAGTTAATTTGATCAATTGATGGTCATGTTGGCATCAAATAATTAACTCCTTAATTATTGATCTAATTTAACTCTTTAAATTAGTTGATTAATTTAACACTTAAATCAATCATTGAATTTTGTGTGTGATCCAATAGGTTCTACCATTCATTGGACATGGGCTCACAACACCTTGTGACTTTTGAATATCTTATATTCATTCTAGTTTAAAACTCCTTTTAAACTAGTCGACTCAATTCAATTATCTCATTAATCAAAGAGTACCCAATCTCCATGGTAGATGTACAACCTCAAGCCCATGGAGCCCAATTAATTGGCTGAAATAAATATTTTCGAAAACCATCATTACTCTGTGCATGCAATGCAAATACAATCCTTCTATCTCTTATCTCTTGAAAGAGGCCTAGGGCAAGATATTTGTCAACTCCCCATTAGGCTTGATACTATGTCTCTATTCTCAATGTTTGAATCCATTTATGTGACCTTATCTTTGAAAAACTCCTTTTTCAAATTTTCACACCACTTTTTGCAAGGAGTTTTTGGAATCGATTATTATAGAATACATAGGAGATGTACTCGCCCTTCACAATAGCAAGGAGTTGTACTCCATTTTGGATTTCACAAACCTCTATACTAAGTAGCTCATACCCAATCTCAACTTAAAAGACCCGCTAAGTGATCAAGAATGAGTTAAAGCATGAGGACTGAACATAAGGTTACTATGGATTCTTGGGTCAGAGGACTAATAATATGTACTGGCATAAGCAGGAGAACTAGCCACTACCGACTTGCTACTTCGGCTATCTAGTGGATTCTCCGGTGGGTCTTTAGTGCCTTGTTCTCTAACAAATACCCACTAACATACATCCGTATATCATATTGCTCATGGAACGGAGCAATCTCCAACCCTTGGATTTATGCATCATTAGTGCAAATCTATCTGGATATTAGATGCCCTATCTTATAAAATTCTATGACTTGGAAGTTTTAAAATCACGACTGTGTGAAACTTATTCCATGGTCACCAAACCAAGTTATGCAATCTTAGGTGATCTAAGGGCTTCATTCAAACACAAGTGAAGTATAATAGAGCATAAGATGAAAGTGGCCATATAGAGAATATTATTCAATTAAAATTTCTTTACCAGGTAATAGTTTGCACAAAGCCAATCTCATTGACTTACAAGGCACTATTCCAACAATCCAAACCTACAATATCATAATAAAAAGAAATTTAGAATAATAAAAAAATAAAAAATTATAATAAGAAGCTGGTTAGTGTTCTCCAAATCTTCAAACAAAAATAGAAAACAAAAAATTGCAAAATTCGTAAAAAGAAATTAAATACATAAAACAAGAGAAAATAAGCTATAAGTGTTTGAATGCCCATGTAACTTACAAAATATAAACTCAACATAATTAAACATATAATTCAATATAAACCAACATATTTTATGTAAATTCAATACGTAACTTAAATCCTAATCAAACAATTAATTCACAAAATATAAATCTAACATAATCTAATATATAATTCAATATAAATGTAAAGTATATATTAAAGCCCAATTCAATACACAATTCACGAAGTACTGATAAAAAAATTACCTTGCTTAATATGAAATCATGCTTACGTCCAATTGCCTGTAAACTATCAGAGCTGTAATATTAAAATAAAAATATAAGATTCTTAAAAAATTAAAGAAATTTCTCATTGACATTTATACTATGTTTGGTTCATGAATTTTGGTAAGGAAAAAAAGAAAATGCTAAGAAAAATATTTTTAATTATTTGATTGATAAGGAAAATATTAAAGAAAGAAAAACTTGAGGGAAAATATGGTGTATTTGAGGAAAATGAATTTTTTTCACAAAATGGTGAGGAAATTAAATTTTCTCACATTGAAGTATTTTCTCTCATTCTTCTACACTTTCATTGCTCCTTTTTTTCTCATTCCTTTCTTTATTATTTTTATTAATAATCAAACAAATTTGAGATTTTATATTTCTTTGTTTTTTTTTCTTTTCCCTAAAATTTTCTTTTCCTTGTAAAAATCTTTAAACCAAACATAGTGTAATTGATGTCAACCAAAAAACCACAGCCTCCGCCTGCCTCGTGTGGCTGGCCTATTGGCCTCCACGGTAGAGATTGCCTTGCACAGTAGTTGCTAGCTCTACATGATGCCAAACTCGGCCTCTTGGCCTCACAACGAAGGCCAGACCTGGCATTTGCTGCTATCTCCGCTAACAACTCCAGCTACTGGCGACATTAAGCTACATAAAACAAAAAAGAAAAAATAAAAAAGAAAAAGAGAAAAAGAAAAGAAAAGAAAAGGATAACATACCTATTGGGTAAGGGGGGTGGGAATTGGCTGCTGCAAATGGAGGGGATAGTAGGGTTTATGCAAAAAGAAATAAATATTTAATTAAAATTTAAATTTTTATTTTGTTTGTAATATTTGATTTTTTAGAATTGAAATTTTAAATTTTAAACTTTAAAACTTAAACTGAAATTTTAATTTTAGAGCTCATTATTATATATAATTTTGAAATTTATATTTTGATAATTGATAGTTTTTTAGGGTTATATTATAATATGTTATCAAGAACAATTTAATTTTATGATGAATTTTTTAATACTGATCATTTAATTTTTAGATATTTAAACATCACTATTTTATCAGGATAGTATAGTCTTTGTTTAAATACTTAGTTAACATAGTATAGCCTACTTATTTTCTTTTGATACAACCATCTCATAATTATTTCAAATAGATTAAGAAAAATTTAAAGAATATATATATATATATATACACATGAAGTAGTGTGTAGACTTTTTTAAAAGAGTTCAAATTATGCACATATATATGTAATTATTTATGTATGGACAAAAAATAAACACCAAATGATAGACTTTTAAAATTATAAATATCAAATATTGGAACAAATTTTAAAAATATTCATACTAATAATTGATCCTAGCCCGTAAAATTATAAAATAGATGAACAAAGAAGGGAATATAAAAATAAAAAGAAAAAACTAAAAAATTAATAATAAACTATTATAATGATTAAAGAGATATAACACATATAATAATTTAAATAAAGATAAAAATTAAATGATAGATTTATCAATGGTTAAATAAAAAAATATAATTATTAAAAATGAAAAAGTTATAAAAATATTAAGACCAATGAATATATATATATATACATATATTATCTTGTAAAATTAAAAAATTAAATAAAAATAAAAATTTAAAAATAAAAGATAAATAAATGAATTTGTAACTTGAAGGAAATAATAAACAAAAAAAATATACAAAGCTTAGAAATTTAATAACGAATAAAGGCTAAATGATGGATCTTATCCATAATTGTGAGAGGAAAACCTAGGTGTTGTCAATTTCAGTCTGAAGCCATGCGTGCGCACTGTCCATCCGGTTCGATTGGCTAGGTTTATGCAAAATATCTTTTTGTTATTTCTTCGTCTTTTGACACATGGTGTTGCTAAGGTTGTAACAATTGGCAATCTATAAAACTGTTTGGAATAGCTCTCAGTAAAGAGGCGCCACTACAGCGTATTTTTGTTCGATCACACTTTATCAGCAACAGCCACTTCACCAATTAAATAGATCTCTAGAGTTTGTCATCTCATTCCACTACAATAAAATTGTAGATCATAGGCATTAAAAAGCGCCATTTATATAGAGTTTTAATAACATTTTGTCATAAATTGGCATTTTTTAAAATTGTCATTTAAGCATGTGAAGCAAAAGGTAAAAATATCATTCTTTTATCTTTTTGTGGCATTAATAGGATGCAACAAAAAATGAAATAAATGACATGTTAAAATATCACAAGAAATGCATTAAATGACATAGCAGGATGCCACAATTTTTTAAAAAAATAACAAATTAACATGCTATAAAAATTGCTTGTAGATGATGCCTTCCTAAGATGTTCCCTATGAGCTAACCCATAACTGAGATGATTCAATGAAAGTTTCTCCTTCTAGCTTAGCATACAAAAGCAAGACCAAGCTGTCAAAGCTACAAAGATAAACTATCATGGAAATCCTAACTACATGACCAAGCTGCAGTCAAGAGAGAAGTCCCACCAAGCCATCAAACCTGCAGAGATGAACCATCATGGAAATCTTGACTACATGACCAAGTTGCAGTCAAGAGAGAAGTCCCACCGAGCTGTCAAAGTTGTAGAGATGAACCATCATGGGAATCTTGACTACGTGACCAAACTGCAGTCAAGAGAGAAGTCCCAAGCTAAACCCTTTTCCTGATCTTAATTCAACATGGCCAGCAAAATCTTAGTTTGAATTGGCCAGCAGAATCTTAGTTCAACTCAATTAACAGAGCATAGGGATAAAAGTGCAAAGGAGTGCCCAAAATTATAGAAAATGGTTAGGAATCAATACACATGTAGCAATCAAGCATGCCTCTGCATAGAACATGACTAGTAGTGGGCTAAATATTAGGGATACAGGGTAGTTAAACTAAGAAAGTAGGGTTCTCAAATGTATTTAAACTTTAATGTAATTCAAAATAGTCATTTGATCTATTGTTCTTGACAAAAAAAATTAGAGTGATTTTTTGAGTAAATTTCTTCTTTTATTGGTGCTATTTTTGTTGTGCATCTATTGGTACTGTCTATGGGAAAATTTGAGTTGAGACGTGAAGAGATGAGTGAGTCTAGAGAAAAATGGAGGGGTAGATGTTAAACACCCTACAGGTTGAGCAAGTGAGGACTTTATCAATAGAAAGATTTCCTAGTTTGCGAAGGAGGTAGCACCGCAAAAAGGAAGAGGTTTTCCCCCTATAACCCCTGGTATGGGACATTTGACACCTAAGCAATGGAGTTTTCTGTATTCTGCAGTTAGTCTTTTATTTGCTACCTAAAAACCAGGAGTTGGGTAGGTAGTGTTTCCTACTGCGCCACTTTCTCTATTGGACATGCCTTTTGTACTAGGAATGCCACTACTTAGTTTTCCATTTCATGTCCCTGTGCCAATGCCATTCCCAGCGCCCCTAATGATTACCACACCTATATTTATTGTTGGAGTCCCACCTATAATAATATTGATGCTGACAGGAGATGTGTCGATTCCCATCATCCCACCAGCCTTAGGGAGAACTCAAGCGGCGGGCTCCCCTGTCATGGTGCTTTTTTTGGTGATGGCAGCCCAAGGTATTATGGTAGCAAGATCTTCATTCCCTATACCGCCGGGCAAGAATTTTTTGAGAGGATAATAACCTATTTTAGCACCTGCCTTACCTCCTGTAGACAAGCCAAAGAAGAGGCAAAAGTATGCAGCTTTCACAAGAAAGACAAAGTCAAGGATTTTGATAAGAGGGTGGAAGAAGAAGAGGTGGTTGAAAGTTAAGTGTCTGTACGCCCTTTTAGATAAAATGAGGAGGACCTACATGAAAGGATACTTACCGGGCTCGAAGGGCCGAAGTGCGAGCTCTAAACTATCGAAAGGATAGAGAAGTAGAAATGGTCAGTGCAGAGGACTGTATGTTGATGATTCAATTTGGGCCTGAAGATCTCAAAGCAGTGCAACGACCTCACCAGGGTGCTCTAGTTATCATAGCTTCCATTGCTAATTATGAAGCAGTATGGATTTTTGTGGATAGAGAGAGCTTAGTGGATATCATGTTTTCAACTGCTCTCTAATAGATGGACTGGGCAACACTACCTTAGAACTAATAGAAACTACATTATTCGGTTTCATAAGAGAAATAGTGCAACCTTTAGGATAGATCACTTGACCTATTTCCTTGTGTTCTAGTCTACATCACAAAACATGCATGGTAAATTTTCTAATTGTTGATGCTCTATCTATCTATAACATCATGTTTGGAAAACCTATGTTACAGCTCTTTTAGGTAGTAGCTTCGCCTTCTCATATGAAGCTCAAGTATGTAGTTGGCAATTAGGAGAGAGAGGTGGTAGGAGACCAATACACATTAAAGAAGTGCTATGTGGAAGCTATAAGGAAAGGAAATGCCCATCTCCGCGCAACTAGGTATAAGCAGAATGCATAAATGGAGTTCAACAAGAAGGTTAAGTCTAGAACATTAGAGGTTGAGGGCTTGGTATTGAGAAGAGTTGGTGTATGTGACAACATAGGAAAACTTGATCTGAAGTGGGAAGGACCTACAAAGTTGTCAAAGTCATACCCGGAGGAGCATACGAGTTGGAGACACTTGAAGGAAAGAAGTTAGCATAGCTCTGGAATTTCCAAAACTTAAAGCACTTCTACACATAAATATTGTCTATTCATTTCACCTCTGTCATTGATTATTTTGTTGATGTTTATCCATAGGTTTAGTTTTGTTCATTGCTTCATATTATAAATGTCTTTTTGAAGATTTTGTTCCATATAATTAATATG
Source organism: Jacaranda copaia (assembly GCA_014898725.1). Lineage (NCBI taxonomy): Eukaryota > Viridiplantae > Streptophyta > Magnoliopsida > Lamiales > Bignoniaceae > Jacaranda > Jacaranda copaia. Next base: position 210,508 of record JACGDI010005248.1, on the reverse strand, counting down.
ATCGGTGTCATCTTTGGTTATTAAAATACATCTCTTATCTAGCAAGCTCTATCTATAATAACAAAAAGAGGTTCAAAGAGCTTGGCGAAGAAAAAATAATGAGTTCAAGAAAGCTTCAATGAGATTAGCAAGAAAAAGAGCTCCAATGAGCTTGGTGAGAAAAACTCTGATGAGTTGCACAAAGCTCCAAAGAGCTTAGCGAAGACAACTCCAACGAATTGAACAAAGCTCCAATGAGCTTAGCATGAAGAAAAGCTCCAATGAGCTCAACAAAGACAACTATGAGTTTAAAGAAAGCTCCAATGAGCTCAGTAAAGAAAGAATTAAAGGAAAACATGTTTCGCTGCATAGTTAAGTGTAGGGATGAGACATTTCAATAAACATAGATAACATAGGAAGTTCTGATAGATTAGAAAACTTGTATAAAGTTGTGCAAAAAACTAGCTCCATACTATAGGTATTTCATTAATCCTTACAAAAAGCACATCTACATTGCCCTCAAACAAGCTTGACACCCCATATTTTAACTTATTTCCCTCCCACCCAAGCTCAATTTTTAACTTAATTCCCGTCGTTCTATTATCATTATAATGTTAGTGGTATTACTACTATTATCATGTGCTCGTTAATGGATAAACATATAATTTGGTGTTATAGCAGTTTTCCAGTTTGTCATTGCTTAAACAGCTTCTAAACCATTTTTTCTTTGCCAAAATATTCTCTTTCTCAAATTATGCTTTCCTTTTAATGGTAAAAGACAAGGTCCATATGCTACACACAAAATAATTTTTGCAAGTGAATTTATATAACAAATGTAATAGATTTTGTTTCATCTATACTTAAAAATTGAAATTAAGAAAAATCGAACCGAACCGAACTGAATTTGATTGGTTTGGTTCGATTCGTTTTTCCATATTTAACCAAACCACACCATCAACACCCTTAAACATACTAACATGCCAAAAAAGATATTACAAATGTTATAATAAAAAGTTATCAAAAGATTTTTCAAGTAACATGCTAGTATACCACAATATAATGCATTAATGGCATGTTAAATGTCATGAAAGATTCTTTTCAATGACATGCTAACCCCCCCCACCCCACCCCACTCCACTCCCACCCTCTATGTTTGAGACTCCAACATAGCCCAAAGACCCAAGCCCATAACCATTTCTTTAAAAGAATACAATTTTACCACCAACCTATCAATCATTGTTCAATATATATAGTGAAAAATATTAACTTCTTTTTATATTTTGAAAGTATTTTTACTCGATTATTTAAATATATATCTATGTGATTGATTCATATAAAATAAAATATTTAAAAAATTGTGAGGGATAAATTAATTTAGAGATAAAAAAAACCCAAAGAATAGAGCGAGGCAAAATATAATATACAAGTGAAGATAGAAAAAATGGTCAAAAATTTAAATTTTTTATACTTTTTTAAGATATGGTTAATCAAGTTGTCAATCAATACACTAATCATAATATGTATATATATACATATGTATATAAATTTATAAATTTTATAGTTATTAATATACCTATACATTATCTACTTCTGTAATATATATATATATATGTATATATATTTTATATTGCACCATGACTAAATCATGAGTGGCACTTTTTTTCTAAACAAACAAAAATAGCAATGATACCAGTTAAATGCCTTTAACATGTGTGTAATTAGTTGGTTGTTTCAATTATATACAACTATGTTTTTACAATATATTAATCAATTGACTCTAAATATTTTATTACAGTTACATTTTTTCACTACTATCATTATATTATTTTAATATATTATTATACTATAAAATGTCATTAAATTAATGCCGTTAAATAATTTGTAGCATTTTTTTTCAAATGACACCATAAATAAATAATCAAACGTTGTAGTGGTTTCGAGCAAGATTTTTATTTCTCCCAGCGCCCAATACACTTGCATGTCGTCGATGATTTATGTACCTTAGCTCACCTCTTAAGTCAATTTAATTATGGGGTCATCGATCTTGTAGCTCCTCCACTCGCTCTCCAAAGCCTCTTCTTTTTGTGGCTTTTCCATGCTTTCTATAGGTTCTTCTTTGCTAAATTTGGTATAACCAAATCTTGGTGAGAATCGAATAACTAGCAGCAAGACCATCACAACGGAAAAGAAGATATAGTTCACGCACAACCCAAAAATGTGAGTATGTTGTTCGAAGTAATTTATATTAATAATATTTACATATATTTTACTCATTTTGTTTGAGAGAAATTATATATATACATATATATATATATATTCTGTTATTCTTGTAAATACTTAAGCAACATGTTTTGCCAAATATCAAGTACAAACACCACTTAATCTTTAGAAAAGGCCCGCACCATAATTCTTTATCACTTTGAATGTGAAAAATAAAGTTCCAACCACATAAAATTACAATTCTAAAGCATAAAAACAGAATACTAATCATCCTGCTTCAAGAATTAATTAGGACCACTAGCGGCATAAGACTATCTAAAGCATCGGTAAGAAGGTTTAGGAGAAATTCCATCAGTCCAATAATTCTGGCATCATTACATTGGAGTACTCCATGATCAGTACCAATATTAATAACAGACCACATGATCTGAATACCAAATTATAAAGAGATGTATACGTTGAAAGAAAAATAATCAGTTCTACCGAGGGAGACATGATCAGGCCACTCATGTTCAGCCCATATATCCTAATCACTTCCAATCCCCTGTTAAAATCCACATCTATTCAGTAGAAAGGCACATTGCTGGGGTTAGCGATTAGCTGACATTGGGAATGCGATTATAAGCTAAAACTCTGATTGATGCTGCTGAAAGCTACGTATAAAGAAAATGGGAGTTGTTTTACTGGTAATTCGACCAGGGAGGTCGAGTATTCAGAGTTGTGTATAGCTTTGGGCTTGAGATTTGGAACCATAACACACGTTAAACTAGTCGAGGTGCCCCCGGCTAACGTGCTCCAACGCTCGAGTTAGTTCTGGTCAAGATGGAGTGATCGAACATAATATAGAGAATGTAAAGCTTGTAGTGTATGGGGCATTACCTTGAGCATGGTTGGGCTTGGAGTATTTATAGCTTTCTGTAGACGTGATTTGACTCAAGTGCCCTTATTAGGTGTACTAGCCTTTGTTTTTACTAGGGCGTTGGGGGTCATTCCATGTCCAAATCCTGGTACTATGCCAGGTGGCTAAATCTCCTATTTTCTCGGATAAACAATGCCAGTAGAGACGCATGTTTGCCAAAGTTGTTAGCAGGGTTGTCAGAGTTGTTAGAGTTGATGGTAGTTATTGTACCGGCCTTCACGTGTCATTAATGCGGGGGCATGCAACCTGTTAAATTATTAAGCACGATAGGGATCCGAGTCAATGCTGGAGTGAGTCTTGAGGTCGATACATGTCGACCAAGCTCGAATATTCAAACTTCTGGAGTGGTCCTGAGGTCAATACAGGTCGACCGCAGACCCTACCAAGTGAGGTTGATACCAGTCAACCAACAGATGTACAGTTGGGCTTCCTGGGCTGTCTTATTTGATGTTGGGCTTACTGGGTTATCCCATATCATGAGTCCCCTTAACTCGTGGTCTTAATCGAGCTTGTCAACGAGAAAGAATACGGAGTTTATTTCAACCATAGTGGTACTATGCTCGACCAGGATTTTTGAATTGTCGACTCTAGTTTTTAAACTACCGATTAGGGTTTGAGGTAATTTCTTTGCATTTAATGCGGCTATCAGTGCGCAGAATACGAAGCGTACTGGGGCAAGCTGTCATCATAGCAATTACACGGATTCCCGCACACGACTGCCTATAAATAGGGGGATAAGTGGCTTTATTTACACTTTTACTGTCTAAACTTTCGATCGAATCGCCATCTTTGAAGCCCTTCAAGCTCTGCGCTTTGCCTTTGTGAAATTTCCACTGTAAGTGTCTTTGTTATTCTTGTGCTTTTCTACCTTTTCGTTATCGAACCATGTCTGCTAGTTTGGATTCTGATAGCTCTAGGTTAGAAAATATGGCCCGTTGGGGGAGATTGGGGCTGAGAACACGTTTGAGTCCAATTTTTCTGCGAGCGAAAGCTCTAGCTCAAGTAGCAGTAGTTCCAGTGATGTTAGGGTAGCATCGGAGGGCGAGGTTGGCTCGATTGATATACCTACAAGTCAAGGTTGATTATTTACCCCTGACCATTACACAGATATAACCTCAAAAATAACTATTGTAGACTTAGTGCAAATTAGAGCAGCATATCATATCCCCGACGAGTATGAGCTGGTAGTGTCGAGGACCCAGGGTAGAATGCATCGACCCCTTTGGGGATTTATTACTGTATTTGAGAAGGGGTTAAAATGTGGCCTCAGGTTCCCGCTCGCTCAGTCCATAGTCAACTCCTCATAGAATTAGGGGTCTACATCACCAAACTCCTCTCCAACTGTTTTGCCACCCTGTATAGTTTTGCTGTGTTGATGCACCTCTACGACCAGCCCACCACTTTTGCCA
>JACGDI010005248.1:181612-199868 GCA_014898725.1 Jacaranda copaia | reverse complement strand
CAAAGTTGTTGGCAGGGTTGTCAGAGTTGTCAGAGTTGATGGCAGCGGTTGTACCGATTGTCACGTGTCATTAATGTGGGGGCATATAGCCTGTCAAACTATTAAACACGGTAGGGATTCGAGTCAATACCGAAGTGAGTCTTGAGGTCAATACATGTCAATCAGGCTCAAATATTCAAACTTCTGGAGTGGTCCTAAGATTGATATAGGTCGACCATAGACCCTACCAAGTGAGGTTGATATTGGTCGACCAAATTGATGTACAGTTGGGCCTCCTAGGCTGTGTCATTTGATGTTGAGCCTATTGGGCCTACTAGGTTATCCCATATCACTGATTATCGAGCTAAAATGCGTTGACCAACAGAACAAATTTAGACATTTAATCTATTGCAATGAAAATTAAAGGCTAGCTATTACTATTATCAATTAACAAAGAAAGCACATAGTTAAAGCCTACTCAAATTTAAAAAATAAACGTAATTAAAAAGCAGAGACAGAGCGTATATGCAATCACCAAAAACTTCACTCTCAAGAGACATGAACTTGAAGGGCATTGTTTCCTAGCCTATATGTTCTTCTTGCATTTGCAGTGCCGGCTTTGCTGCTAATTTGTTGTGATGCACCTCAATCAATTCAAGAGTTGGAATTTCTCCAATTCCAAGAGGGATCTCTTGTAATTTACTGCAGTATCTGATATTAAGGTGTTCAAGCCTTGGGAAGTGGGTATTTTCTACTCGCCAGTACTTGAGATTTAAATCCTCCATGGGCAAGAATTTCAGCCCTGGGAATTCCCCTTCTATGGGTTCCCACTCTTCCCCACCAATGCATCATATTTTAGTTTGAGTACTTGTAGATTAGGCAAATAACCCACCACCGTCAAGTCTTTCCAAGGAATTCTACAACCTAATAAAGACAACTTCTTCAGCTTCAGTGGGAAGGCAAATCTCTCAGGTAAGTGGTCACCTATTTCATGCATATATCTAGGAAACAAGATAACCAATGTTTCAAGTTGGTGCAGACGGACAAGGTTATTAAGGCAAAATGTCTGCCACTTTCCACTTGGCTTAGAAGTGTAAAAAAGTTTCAACTTCTGAAGGTTGGGAATCATTTCAATAACCTTATTAGCGAACCTGATATTTACTTCCATTGAGAGTATACGTAAGTTTTCTGGGACAGAAGCATCACATTCCAAAGGAATAGGCCATATTAGTCTGATCATAACATATCTCAGTTATGGCATCTTCCAAACTAGATGAGATGGTAATAGAGTATCATATTTGCTTCCATATTTGAATGATGGGCCAACAATTAATGTTCGAAGATTTTGAAGTTTGGATATAGATAGAGGAATGTCACATTTGCTAAGGGCAAGGTGCTTTAAATGAAACAGTTCAATAATCTCAAGAGGAAATGAAAAGAAACGTATGGATTGTGCATCCAATACTCTCAATAACTTAAAGCTTGTCACAAACGATAAAGTATTCCAAACTCCAAGAAAAAAAAAAGATGGAATGAACATGTAAGCCACATTCTTGTCCTTTTATGAACCTTGAACGGCAAGGAGGATTAACATAGAGACAGCGCACATTTGTAATGGCTTCTAGGTAAGAAGAATTATTTTGATCTGGGGCATGAAGGAAATTTTCATAATGAGCTCTTTGCATGCACAAATCTCTCAAAACATCATGAATGCTACAATATTTAAATTTGTCATTAGACTTTTTAGTGATTAAAGCAAGACTTCTGTTAACAAGATCCTCCAAGTACTCTTCTCTCACTTCTTCTAAGCTTTTAAATTTAATTGGTCTTAGGAATCCCTCGATAACCCAAAACGTGATGAGTTTTGAAACAAGAATTTCATGATCTTTTGGAAAGCTTCCCATATATAGAAAGCATGCTTTTAAATGATGAGGGAAATGGTTATAACTCAAAAATAGTATCTTTGAAAAAAGTAGATCATTTTCAGTTGTAGTTAAACTTACATTTCTTGCAATCTTTTCCCAATCATACTGTATCTTGTTAACTTTGGAGAGAAGTCCTGCAACCACAACAATTGCAAGTGGAAGTCCTCGACAATAATTTGCAATCAACCTTCCAATATCCTCCAATTCAGGAGGGCAAAATACCTTATCACGAAATAGACTCCAACTTTGTTGCTCATTAAGAAATTACATCTGATGCAATTTTCCAAAAGGGGCAGCATAAAATGCCACTTCTGATATCTGAGTGGTTACCATTATTTGACTTCCATTAGAGTCATCTGGAAGTATCCTCTTTATATCATCCCAAATTGTTGTATCCCAGACATCATCCATTATGATGAGGTACCTCTTTCCTTTCAAATGCTTGTATATATACTCTACCAATGTATCCTCTCCTACTCCGTTCAATTCCTTGTTGATTATATTCATGGAATCTAGAATGCATAAAAGAATCCTTTTTTGATTATAATATTGAGATACATTGAGCCAAACATGACAATAAGAGTGATACACAATAAGTCCATCATCAAAAATATTTCTAGCCAAAGTGGTTTTGCCGATGCCACCCATTCCAACAGTTGAAATGACCTGAAGTTTTGATGATGCTCCATAGAGCTAGTCTTTTATTGTTCTCAGCTGTTTTTCGAATCCCTCCATGGTAGTTCTACCAGTTGGTTCTTGTTTTGATGCTCCAACGTCAGCCGAATAATAGTGTAGCTGCAAATCTTCAGGTATGTGGCTTTTCTTTCTTGTCATCACCTCTTCCAAAATGGAATCAAATTCTTCCTTGACCTTCTCTAAGTCTTGATGAAGTTGTTCAGGAATTTGATTTGAAATTTGAGATTCAATGATATCTTGTGCTTGATATGCTGTATCTCTGATTCGTCTTTCCAGACAATCAGCTGATTCTTCATCTTTTAGTGAATAATTCTCCAGTGATGCTTGCAAATGGCTGAACTTTTCATAGAGAGATGCAATTTGTTGTTTGTGAAGAAGAATTTTGGGATGCTGATCATGATGGATGATGTCCTCGAGTAACTGCACCAGTGAAACAAGAGCAGCGTAATAAGCCATAGCTTATCTTCTTCCAGACAGTATTGCAATGTAATGTCAGAAGGGTCTTAACATTAGAAACTGCTGTTGTTTATTAAATTTTAACTATTCAGACCACACAGGAAGACATGATTTATTTTAAGTTCTTTTCTCATCAACTTGTAATAAATTGGCTTTTCAAACTACAGAAGAAGACATGATTAGTGTATAATTCTTTAATAGCAGTTTGCAATACATAAATTAGTAAAGCGAGCAGGCTATATATTAATAATATTGGAGAAGTCTGATGGTCAAGGCGACGAAAACGACCGACGACATAACTACAAACAGGTTCAGATTTCAACTTGTAATAAATTGGCTTTTCAAACTACAAAAGAAGACATGATTCGTGTATAATTCTTTAATTAGCAGTTTGCTATACGTAAATTGGTAAAGCAGGCCGGCTATATACTAATAATATTGGAGAAGTATGATGGCCAAGGCGACAAAAACGACCGATGACATAACTACAAACGGGTTCACATTTAAAATAAATAGACAGACATACAAAACAAAGCAAATGATGATGCATGATAGAGCAGAGTTTCAAGAAGAAATTAGAAAATAAGACAAATATATAATGTAGACGGCTTAATTTTTGAGCCAATAAAAAATGACATGTGTAAATAATATATTAGTTATTAATTTAAAATTTTCTATTTATATATTAAAGTTAAATTAAATTCTAAATAATAAATAGTTAATTTTAATTAATACTCTAACATTTATTTTGTAAGTCAAATGTTGATAAATGTCAAGATGAAGGTGTATCATGTCAATCAAATCGAATCTGGTGGCCTAACAATATTAAGCTAATCAAGGTGGGACACGTGGTATATTTATGTATGTGGACCAATTAGGTCAAGAGTATTTAATATTATCTTTTAATATGAATCAAAGAGATACTTATCAAATGTGTTCAAATTATTTCGAAGTCTCCTGCTAAGCACCTATATAAAGGAATGATAAGAGACTCTCGTAGACACACATTCTCATATTCTCATATTCACATATTCTCAAGTCAAAGACTCTAGTCTTCAAGTTTTTGCTGCGACGATGTATTGTTACCGCGAAGGTCCTATACCTCTTCAAAGCATCAAGTCATCAAGTCCTTTGATCTCAGAGTCAAGGTTCGAGTTTCAAAAAAATTTCATGGTGTCTTTTACCAAGTCAAAAGATATTACACCATATATCCAAGAACAAGCTTCAAGCCCTTGGATCATATATATATTAGGAGAAGAATCAAGGGATTAGTTTTGTTAGGAAATTTATATTTTTTTTCTAATAAATTATAATTCGCATATTATTCTTTAATACAAATTTAATTTGTCCATTATTTTTTTTTGTTTTGTGATTTAATTTTGCAGACAACGAAATTTGTGTGAACAAATTTCTGGCATGCCCATTGGGACCTGAATCTACCCCTCATCTCTTTCTCCCATTCAAATTTTGAAGATATTTGCAACCGCACAATGGCAACTAAGAGAAACCAACTCGCCTTAGCTAGGAAAGACGCTATCGATGCTGCTAAATTTGTCAATCAGCCCATGACTGGGGTCAAAAATACTAATTTCATTTCATTTGATGATTCTGACTCTGGAAGTCCAAGGGAAATGAATCCTAACGTATTGTCTTTTGCTAAATTGCCAGCTATAGCAACTAAAGTGGCAACAATGGATGAACAACGTGCTCTGATAGCTCAAGCCATAGCTGACCTCCAAAAGATTATGGAGAAAAAAGATCAACAAATCACACAACTCATGAACAAGCAGGAATACTCTCATCTTTGAGGATTTGGCTACAATTATCAATCTTTCCTTGGCCATAAAATGGTGCATAAATAAGTTGAGGAGATACCTTATGAGCGAGAAACTGATCGAAAGTTCAACCACTCTACAACTTCTATTGCTACATTATCTGTTCTACAATTGCAGGACATGATCACCAATACTATTAAGGCTCAGTATAGCATGCCTTCTCAAAGTTCTATTGTGTATTCAAAGCCCTATACGAAGAGGATTGACTCGTTGAGAATGTTGATAAGATATCAACCACCAAAATTTCAGCAATTTGATGGGAAGAGAAATCCAAAATCATTAAAAGAAAATGCCTTCAACTAGTACATTGACTTAGAGCCTAAATCTATTGATAGTTGGGATCAAATGGAAAGAGAGTTTTTGAATCGCTTCTATAGTATGTGCTGGACTGTGAGCATGATTGAACTTACCAATGCAAAATAATGGAAGGACGAGCCAGTGGTAGACTACATCAATTGTTGGCGTGCATTGAGTCTGAACTGCAAGGATAGACTCTCAAAGGTGTTTGCAGTAGAGATGTGTATTCAAGGTATGCATTGGTAACTTCTCTGCATCCTTCAAGGAATCAAGCCTTGTACTTTTGAAGAATTAGCCACTCGTGCCCATGACATGGAGCTTAGCATTACCAATTATGGGGTTGGAATTCCTATTGACGACAAAAAAAAAAAGGAAAGATTCAAAAAAGAGTAAAAAATATGGCAAAGCTGCTACTAAGGAATCCATGGCGATTAGAATAGCCTCTATACAAATTCCTCAAAGTGATAAAAAGGCTGCTGAGAAAATTGAAGATCAATGCATTCCAATAGGCAAGAAAACACTGAAAGAAATGCAGGAGAATGGGTATTCATTTCCAAATCCTGATGTTTCTCATATTTTTGATGAATTATTGATAAGCAAGTTGATTGAACTGCTAAAGTCAAAACATCCTTAAGAAGCTAGAAAAGTAATCGATCCAAAATATTGCAAGTATCATCAAATTGTCGACCATCCAATAGAGAAGTAATTCATCTTCAAGGATAAGGTAATGGCATTGGCAAGAGATAGAAAGATAATTCTTGATACAGAATATGTTGTTGAATCAAACCTTGCTAGTGCTATAACTATAGCAGATACCACATGTGTTGCAAGCAAAGATAGTATTTTCTCATCTTCACTTATGGAGGCATCAACAATGCTTCACTTTGGAAGCTTAGATCCAGTGCTAGTGGAGACTCAATTAGTGATGAAATGACTAAGCTAGAAGCAAGTTCTACTACTAAAACTAAAAATAGTGGTAAGTGGACTTTTGTGATACACTGAGGAAGAAAAAGATGATGTGTTAATCAATCTTGTCCATTAGCAATAAAAGTCTCACATATGGCTAGACACCCTCAACCAAGGATGATGAAGAGTCGAAAAGCTATAAATAGCGAGTAGGAAAATTCATTTGCAGGTTACAAAAGGGTTTAGGTGACTCTAAAAGATTATTTTCATACTAGATTCTTTAATCAAAAGGTTGAAGCAATGCACACTACATCTTGTGAAACTGAAGAGTAACACTCTATTTCATGTTGTACGGCCATTGCTTTTATAGATGAGGACTTGTTATTAGGATCAAAACCTCACAATAGGCCACATTTTGTCTCAAGATTCATGCAAGAGCAAAAGGTTAACTGCATACTCATTGAGGATATGTTGTCAATATCATGCTAAAATCCACCATGAAAAATTTGGGGATTTCTGTTGAGGATCTCTCGTGCAGTCGCCTAACTATTTAAAGTTTCAATCAAGGAGGCCAATGAGCCATTGGTATGATTCGTTTAAACCTCACAATTGGGAAGTTGAAAGCAAGTACTTTATTCCACGTTATTGATGCAAGGACTTCCTATCATATACTTTTAGGATGGCCATAGCTTTATTAAAATAGAGTAATACCTTCCACTCTCCATCAATACTTCAAGTATTCAAAAAATGGAGAAGTTATGAAAGTTGATGCAGATGTGAAGCCATTTACTGAAGCTGAATCATACTTCACTGAGGCTAAACTTTATCTGGATCTTAACTCAGTAAATGAAGTGCAACTTGCAAAGGCTCCAAGCAACCACTTTGTTGAAGGGAGACAAGATCGTTCTAAAAATTTTAGTAAACTAACAATTACTGAGGTTTTGACAGGCAAAGAATGCGAGCGCAGTGATAACTCCAACTTACTGAAATTTTGATATACATTATAGGCATCTCAAGAGAAGAAGAAAATTCTAGTTGGAGTATGTATTGAGTCAAATGATGTTGCTCAAAGCCAATTAAACATGGTAGAATCAAGCGACTATCAAACTCTAAAGAAGGGCTTCACCATGCTTATTGTTGGTATAAACTCATCAATCCATAATAGATCATCTATTGTAGAGGTTTCCCATAAAGAATTTGAGGGGACATTTGATCCTAAGGCATATAAGTTGCTTGAAAAATCTAGCTATGACTTTGTTAATCCTCCCAATCTAAGTGAGCTTAAGCCTGAGTTGACCAGAGAAAAAGTTCATGGGCTCAGTGAAGCACAACAAAAACTAAGGAGATAGGAATTTTATGTTGAACAGTCAAGGGTTGGCTTGGGATTCAAAGTTGTAGAACTGGTTAGGATACATGTGACGAAGAAAAATAAGTGTGCTAATGTCCAACATATTTTTGCAAAAGATCATGTGAAGCAGGAAGAGCAAAAATAAAATAATCATCAAGTTTCTATATTTGATCGTCTCAGTACTCCAATTACTTGTCCTTCTATCTTTAAAAAACTTTATGTTAAAGATCAAAGCAAGTTTAATAAAGGTCCACGTCCAAGAGGTTTTGTGTTCAATAGACTCAAACATAATGTTGCAAGAAGAAGTGTTGACAATAAAATTGATATGTTGGAGTCAAAAAATGAGAGTCAAACTCTTCACTTATCCTAATTGAATAAAATTGGATCTATGATCTTAGTTATCAATATGGACAAATTTGTGAAAATAAAGCATCACATTGTAAAACATCCATGCAAAAAGAGTGGTGCAAATGAAGATAAAGTGGAAATCACCATTAGCTCTAATTACACTAGTGTTAAAGAGGAGCTAAATCTTATATCGCATGATCCGTGTCTTGAAGAATTCAGTAAATTGATGGCAAGTGGTTTTATACAAGCTACAAACTACCTAGCATGGATAATGGTGTCTGTCTCAGTTCCAAAAGCAGATGGAGCATTAAAATAGAGTATCACATTCCAGAGAATAAGAGTTGTTGAGATCGAACAGCCATACAATGAAGAAAATAATGAATTACCTAGCATTAAAATGATCAAGCATGTAATCATATCACTATTGATGAAAAGCTTGATTCAAAAAGTCCTAAAGATGAAGTCCTAAAAGCTCCTTTGCAACTTGAAGATGGTGGACAAGCGACTGTTGATGAACTCAAAGAGTTGAATCTTGGCACGATAGAAGAGCCTCGTCCCATATTTGTTAGCAAGCTTCTAAATCCTAAAGAAGAAGAACAATATTTCAAAATTTTGAGTGAGTACAAGGATATATTTGTGTGAACGTATAAAGAAGTGCCAAGATTAGATCCAAAAGTTGCAATCCATTACCTTGGCATAAAATATAGGGCTCGTCCAATAAAATAGTCATAGCAAGTGCTTTGCTCAAATCTCGTCCCTCTAATTGAAGCTGAAGTCAACAAGCTTATTGATGCAGGTTTTATCAGAAAAGTTAAATATCCAACTTGGATCTCTAGTATCGTGCCAGTTAAGAAGAAAAATGATCAGATACGTATTTGAGTTAATTTTTGAGATCTGAATAAGGCATGTCCAAAGAATGATTTTTCATTACTTATTATTGAACTCATGGTAGATACAACCACTGGACATGAAGCCTTATATTTCATGGATGGATCCTCCGAGTACAATCAAATTAGAATGTCACCACAAGATAAGGAATGTTCGACTTTTCACACACCAAAAGGTATTTACTGTTACAAAGTGATGCCTTTGGGGTTGAAAAATCCAAGTGCAACTTATCAATGAGCTATGCAGAATATTTTGATGACATGTTACGTACAAAAGTAGAATGCTATGTTGATGATCTCGTGGTCAAAACTAAAAATAGAGATGATTACTTAGAAGATCTCCGCATGTTATTTGATCAATTGAGGAAATACAACTTGAAGATAAACCCACTCAAGTGTGCATTTGGTGTCATGTCTAGCAAATTTCTTGGCTTCATAGTTCGACATTGTGGAATTGAAGTTGATCCTGCCAAAATTGATGCCATCCAAAAGATGCCACCACCAAGGAATTTTAAAGAATTACATAGTTTACAAGGCAATCTCGCATTTATAAGAAGGTTCAAATATGGCTAGAAGATGCGAACCATTTAATCAATTGATGAAGAAAGATGCTCCTTTCGTATGGGATAAAGGGTGTGAAAATGCTTTTGAGAGCATAAAAAAATACCTTATGAATCCACTAGTTTTGGGAGGTCCTACACCTAGAAAACCATTGATATTGTACATTGTAGCACAAGAATGGTTAATTGGCACTCTAATGGCTCAAGAAAATGATGAAGGAAAGGAGAAATATTTATATTACTTGAGTAGAGCCTTAACTGAAAATAAGTTGAGATACGCCTCTATTGAGAAAATTTGCCTTGCGTTGTTTTATGCAATCAGAAAGTTGAAGCATTATTTTGAGGCATATTCTATCCGACTCATTTCACGTGCTGATCCTATCAAGTTTATAATGTCAAGACCAGTACTTTCAGGAAGATTGGCTAAGTGGTTGGTTATATTCAATCACTATGAGATCACATATGTTCCTTAAAAAGCAGTTAAAGGACAAGCTCTTGCTAATTTCTTTGTAGATAACCCCCATTCCTGCAAATTGGGAAGTATCCGATGAATTACCTGATGAAGATGCCCTTTTCATTGAGATCTTGCCAGCATGGACAATATTATTTGATGGACCAGCTCGATCTAATAGAGCAGGGATAGGGATCGTCTTTATTTCACCAGAAAGGCAAGTTTTGACATATTTTGTAGTGTTAAATGAATTGTGCTCCAATAATGTTGCAGAATATCAGGCATTAATTATTGGACTTCAAATGGCACTGAAAATGAAAAGTTTAGAAATTGAAGTCTATGATGATTCAAAACTAGTCATCAATCAGCTTTTAAATGTCTATGAGGTTAAAAAGGAAGATTTGATTCCTTACTTTCAACTAGCCTCTTGTTTGTTAAAGAAGTTTGAAAGTATTATCTTAAGTCATATCCCGAGGAAAGAAAATAGGATGGTAGATGCGTTGGCTAACCTAGCTACCACTTTAGCCCGTCTTTGAAGAAAAAACGACAAACATCCCAATGTACAACAAATGGATTGTGCCTTTACCGATTAGCTTGACCTTGAGGAATCAAATGCCATATCAATCTCAATTGGTGAAGATGAAGATTGGAGGACATCACTGATTGAGTATCTAAAGTATGGGAAATTGTTGCAAGACCCTCGTCGTAGGACAAAGGTGCGTCGGAGGTCATCTTGGTTTATTTTGTACAAAGATGTTTTGTATCGTTGATTTTATAAAGGTACTTATCAATGCTGCTTGAGTGGTGAAGAAGTAACCAAAGCTATGGCTAAGGCATATTCTGAAGCTTATGGAGCTCACTAGTCGGGTGCTAAGCTTCATTTTCAAATTAAAAGGATGGGATACTATTGACCTATTATGGTTAAAGATTATATGAATTACACGAAGAGATGTGAAACTTGTCAGATGCATGCTAACTTTATACATTAGCCTCCTGAACCCTTACATCCCACAGTTGCTTCATGGCCATTTGATGCATAGGGTCTTGATGTTGTAGGCCTTGCTATTCCTAAGTTGTTAGCTGATCATGCTTATATATTGGCAGCTACAGACTATTTTTCCAAGTGAGCGGAGACGATCCCCCTCAAGGAAGTAAAGAAAGAAACTGTTGTGGAGTTCATTTGATGTAATTTGATTTGCAAGTATGGTGTGTTGTATTGCATTATTACTAATAATGGAAGCCTTTCTCTAATAAGTTGATGGAAAAAATCTTCACACAATTTGGACTCAAGCATATAATTTCTTGACGTACAATGCAACTGCAAATGGTTTAGCAGAAGTATTCAATAAAACTTTATGCAATCTGTTAAAGAAAGTAGTGTCAAAATCTAAAAGGGATTGGCACAAAAAAGTTGGAAAAGCTCTTTGGGCATATCGGACAACTCATCGGACTGCTACCCAAGCTACTCCATATTCATTAGTCTATGGGGTTGAAGTTGTTCTACCTCTTAAAAGTAAAATACCTTCATTTCATATAGCAATCCAAGAAGGACTCACTGCTAAAGATAATGTTTATCTTCAACTTGAGGAATTGGAAGCATTGGATGAGAAAAAACTCAAAGCACAACAACAGCTTGAATGTTATCAAGCACGTATAACGAGGGTATTCAATAAGAAAGTTCATCCTCAATCTTTTCAAGTTGGAGATTTTGTGTTGGCAGTAAGAAGGCCTATTACCGTCGCCCAGCGAATGGGAAGTAAATTCATGTCAAAATGGGATGGTCCTTATGTGATAAAAGAAGTCTACACCAATGGTGCTTACAAGTTAGTTGATAGAGATGGATTGTGCATAAGCCCCATAAATGGAAAATTTTTGAAGTGATATTATCCATGAAGAAGAAGTTGCTCCTTGACATACGAACATAAACTGCATGTTGCTCTTTGACATATGAGCCTAAACTGCATGTTCTTCCTGACCCATATGAGTATAAATTGTGTATGGTGACCACCAAAGGTAGTGCACGTGGTTAAACTGCTAACTTTCCCCACTAAAGGTATTTTATGTGGTTAAAATATTAAATACTCCACCTAGTCCAAGGTGGTTAAGCAATGGATACTCCTAGCCTGCATAAGTATAAACTGTGAACGGTACCCCCATTAAAAAAAATGTGTTTACTTTGAACTACGTAATGGATTTATCCCTTATTAGGGTATGTAAGTAGCTTGAGAGTTATCTCTCAAGTTCAATCCCATCACTAAAAACTAAAAGGGTTTTTTTTTGGATAACTTCCCAAGTTCAATTATATCATTGGAACAAATTTGGATGACTTACTTCTTAAAGTTCAATTACATCACTGGACTAAGTTTAGATGGCTTGCTCAGGTCAAACACATCACTGGAACAAGCTTTGAGGATTTCTCAAGTTCAATCATTAGAGCAAATTGGGATGATTTATTTCTCTAGTTCAATCAAATCATTGGAGTAATTATGAATGATTTATCAAGTTCAAGCATATCAATCGAAGTAGTTTTAACTACTTTCACATTTAATTTATTAAGATAGCCAAATCAACTCATGAGCTTAAGTAAGTGTATTCCACTCAAATGTCAAGGGCATGTAACAAAATATTTTCTTTGAAGTTGGCAGCAATTTGTAGAATAATAAGAAAAAAAAAAAGAAGAGAGAGAATGCACAAGGAGAATTCATAAAAGAACAACTTTTATTGCATATGTAGTAATCAAATGTTCTTTTATATCAATTGTGCTAGAAAAATAAAAAGAAAAAAACTAAGTAGCTAAGTGCTCATGCAAATATATTAAAAGCTACTAGTTCCTTCCAAGATTCTTCAAGTAGTGCTTCCATCCTCTTTAAAGCCTCAACCTCTTAATTAGTCAAAAATGGAGTGTCTTCAAGTTTTGAAACTTTATCTCTATTGGTGGCCACTTCTTTTTGGATAATGGACAAGTTTTCTTCAGCCTTGTGGAGTGATAAGTTTGCAAATTCTTCCTTACTGCTTAACTCAGCAAGTCGTGTTCTCAATTCCTCTTACTGCTTGGTGATTTGAAGAAGCTCATTCTTGAGACCATTTACCTCTTCAACTTCTCACTTTCTATCGCTTCGACCTCAAAAAGATCCTGCTGTGCAAAAAGCAGTGCTTTTTCATGGGATTCTTGTGTCTCTTTTTGAATTAAATTTGACTTAACCTTTGTGTAGTTAGATGCACCCTCAAAGAAAGATCTCAAGTGGTCCTCCAAAGGTGATGTATTTTTTACATATGATTTCATCTCTGCAATCAAATCATCAATTGTAGGCTTCATCTCTAAGAGTTGCTCGAATGGAGTTTTCATGATTTTTTGACATATTTATTCCCAATAGAATTTAAGTAACATCTGCTCTACTTTAGTCTTTATAATTAAAGGACAAAATTCAAAAATTTCAACAGCTGGAAATGCTCAAGATAAAGCTTCAAAAATCTTTTGAAGCTTGTCTTTCCCAAAAAAAACCTTATCATTTGTAACTTCAGGTAATATTACCTTTGGCTGCTTATTGGAATCAGCAGTATTATGGAAAGTTTGCATACCACCATTAAAAGGTTGAGAAATATTTTTTTCAAGCAAGTTAAAAGGATTAGCCCCATTTATCGAACCAACACTACATTTGGAAGTAATTGGGACTAACATCTCGATATCTGCAAGCTACATCATAAAAAAAAAAAAAAGAGAGAGAAGAAAAGAAGAAGAAATTAGTGCAAAGAATCAGCAAATATATATCTAAAAAAAAGGAAGAGGGGTACATGATATTAAAACTAAATAAATAAACAATGACTTTACATATTTTACTAATTCACCCAAAGGTAAAGAAGAACTTGGGACATCTGCTAAGAAATTTGAATTAATACTGATATTATCTAAATCCAAAACCTTTGGCTTCTTCTTGAGTATGCATTGGTTATTGGAGTTGTCATTTGAGTAAGAAAGTGCAGAAATTATTTCATTTCTTTCCATTGGAGCATCAATAGGGAATGAAATCTCAAGTAAGTCACGATGCCTTCTAGACGGCACTTAAGTATGTTCAACAAGGTTGTAATCCTTAGGCTCCAAATTCTTTCCTTTAACTTGCCTAGACTTAGATGCATGCTATTCAATACTAGCCCCAGGTTGATTAGGTTGACCAGAATTTGATTCCATATCTCTCTGATTAACTTTGAGAACAATCTTAGTACCTTTTGTTTGTGAAGCTTTCCAATGTTTATCCCACCAATCTGTATATGCCTTTGTGGCTAATGGAAAGGAAGAAGTATTGCTAGGAATGATAAGTTTGCAAGATGTGTTAAGTAAGGTACATGACTGCTAAAGTTGAACAAGCTCATACAAATCATAAGTAAAAATCTCTTTCTTTAAGTTGCTCAGGATGTGTTAACAAAATCCACATTGCCGACTGAATCGATATGAGCTATAAGCTTCAATGATATGCTCTTTTCCACATCGAAATGTCAAATAACTAGAATGAAGAGCCACAAAAAAATCCTTATAAGTATTTGATATGCAGGTGCCATCTATTACTGTAAATTGCTTACGTGGAAACAAGCATAAATTTTGAATAGTTGAAGGATTGATATTGAGGAATAAGTCTCGTGCCTCTAAAAGATCAATATATTTGGCCATGTTCTCCCCAACATATTTGACCATCTCAGCTTCTCCTACATCAATCTTAGATGAAAAATGAGTGCCAAGGTAGTACCCTATCTAACTATAAACATAATGAATGGGAAAAATGGAAAAAGATTCCTGAAGACTTGGTGAAGCTAATATATTCCTTAAACCACGGTAGATGCCCGCCAATATAAGAAATGCAAGAGAAAAACAATCACCATTAACCATTCTACTAACAACCTTGAAGACCGTAGCATGAATCAAATTAGCTTTGCGATGTGGTAGAACAAAACTACATAACCAACATGAAAGAAAAATTGCCAAGTAGGTCTCCCCTTTAACATTATTTTCAACCTCTAACATCATAAACAGCTCATTATATTCTTTGGTGTGAGATAAAAGTGATGCATCGATTCTGCCACAGGGATTGTGAGAGATCTTTAGCTCAATAGACCTTTTTCAAGAAGACCTCAATAGGGGCTTTACATATCTCGATGGTCCTTTAAACCAAAAGCCAATCCAATCAGAAATAGGAATGCCATTAGAGTCCTTTGGGAACATATGATAAGCCAGGAATAGATATTTGCAGCTTTGTGGAAGAGAAGGGTCATGTCTGTCATCACCAAGCAGTTCTTTTGCAATGGGGATAGATTCATCATTGAAACATCCACAGATAGGTAATCTACCAAGTACATGAAGATCCCATAAAAAAACTAAAAATTCACCAGTAGCAGTATGCAAAGTGTTTATGGAAGGGCACCACAGCTTAAGGAATGCTTGGTGGATATTCTTTTGACAAACGTATGTGAAAAGCAAGGCATGGACTGCTGCGTAGATCTTAGCTTGACGAAGAACATCTACATGATGACTTAGCACATCCTTTATCCATTCCCAATAGCCCACATGAAAAGATACTTTGCCAAATCATGGTGCGGGAATTTTCAATGAGCGACCATTAGTGTTTGGAAGATAACCTGCAAATAAAATTCTGAGCTAGTGGCTTTGGCATCGTAAAGAGAAGACTTCAAGAGAAGAATCCTAGAACGAGACGTAATGCCAGAACGTGGATCAATTTCTTCTCTGGTTGCCTCTTCAGACCACTTTTGGATATGCATAAAGTTACTTGGAGGTCAAGGTACGGAATGAAGAACATCATTAGCCGATTTATGGATAACCAATCTGGTACTTTTAACTTTAAGGTTGTCTTTATCACTTCCAATGATAATACATGGAGATGGCTCTGTGTAATCCTCAATATACTTTCTCATGAGTTGATCAGGAATAGGCTATGTTACTTAACCTACAAAAGAAAAGAGAAGAGATGAAGAAGAAAGTACAAAGATATAGAAAGAATCTCCAACTTGATAACTTACTTGAAGTTTTCAAAATTTTTGTATTTGTTATCAATTGACTCCCTTGAGGAGTAAAAACTTTTCTGTTGATGAATGCTAAAGAAGTCCAAGCAACCCTATTTCAGTTGTAATGATCAGCCAATTGAATAGAAGTGGCAATAGTTATATGAGCTCTATGAGGATTTTCTACAAATAGTTGGTGTCCAGAAACTCAAAGGAAGAGGATATCCCTTATTGATTAGATGAATTTTCCACAACAAATTCTCAACTTAATTTCAACTATGCTCAGCAAAGCAATCACCCACTTTTATAGTATTTTTGTTGAAGAATTATCATGTAAACTAGCCTCTTGTCCAAATCAATGCAATCCTAACTGAAGTTGGAGTTTTTGTGGAGGAAGAGTTCTACTTTGTATGACTTTGTTCACAATGATATTAATTTGCTTTGCCAAGTTGGAGTCTTTGGTGTTCAAGGGAGAACTTTTAATTGATTTCACTGTAGGCTATGTGTGCATGATTTTGCATTGCCACCCGCTCGCTAAAGCCTTATTTTCTCTGGTTACAAAATGAAGGAGAGGAATGCTTTTTTTTTATTTTTTTGCACCAATTAATTGTGAGACATATGAATGATTTAAAGAGAGTTTGCTCTCTTCTAAACATTGTTCTCTAATTCACTTGTTTTGTTTGCAAGTGAAACGAGATAATGCTTAATTACAATGTTGGACCTCACAAGTAAAAGGTGTTTGACTTGCAAAAAGACTCAAAGCTACTCCAAGACCAATTTTTTGCTAACCACTAGTAACATGCATAATGGTGAAGCTTTCTTTTTGCAAGAGTTGGAAACTATGTGTTTCCTATATATATGTTTTGAAAGCTTATAGGTTTTATATATATATATATATATGTATTTAAATATATGTATATTATATTTAAATATATATTATCATGATTTATTCATTCAGAAATGTATTAGACTACATTGTTCGTGAACAAGTCTCGCGGGAGCATTTGTAGACGGCTTAATTTTTGAGCTAATAAAAAATGGCATGTGTAAATAATATATTAGTTATTAATTTAAAATTTTCTATTTATATATTACAATTTATTAAATTAAATTCTAAATAATAAATAGTTAATTTTAATTAATACTCTAATATTTATTTTATGAATCAAATATTGATAAATGTTAAGATGAAGGTGTATCATGTCAATTAAATCAAATCTGGTGGCCTGACAATCTCAAACTAATCAAGTTGGGACACGTGGCATATTTATGTATGTGGACCAATCAGGTCAAAAATATTGAATATTATCTTTTAATATGAATCAAAGAGATAATTATCAAATGTGTTCAAATTATTTCAAAGTCTCCTGCTAAGCATCTATATAAAGGAATGATTGGAGACTCTTGTAGACACACATTCTCATATTCTCATATTTACATATTCTCAAGTCAAAAACTCAAGTCTTCAAGTTTTTGCTACGACAACGTATTGCTACTGCGAAGGTCTTATACCTCTTTAAAGCATCAAGTCATCAAGTCCTTTGATCTCGGAGTCAAGGTTCGAGTTTTAAAGAAATTTCGTAGTGTCTTTTACCAAGTCAAAAGATACTACACCATATATCCAAAAACATGCTTCAAGCCCTTGGATCATATATATACTAGGAGAAGAATCAGGGGATTAGTTTTGTTAGGGAATTTATATTTTTCTCTGATAAATTGTAATTCTCATATTATTCTTTAATACAAATTAATTTGTCCATTATTTTTCTTTGTCTTGTGATTTAATTTTGTAGACAACGAAATTTGTGTGAACATATATATATGTATATATAGTTACAAATAGGGCTAATAACAATCTACCCTAGTGAAATATGAAATGTTCATAACACCCACCCATAAATATAAATATAAAAAAAAACCCTCGTCATTTTAGAAATATAGCACACCGCCTCCTTTTCTATGTTTGCTCTCTATTTACTATTGAAAAGATAAAATTACCCTTAAGTAAAATTAAAATTAAAATTAAATTACTTTTTATTTTATCTATTATTCTTATCTTTCTTTTTTCTTTAAATTTTTGTTAATTTCTCCATAGCCATTTGATTCTTGAAAATGAATGGTTTAGATTGATCTCTAAAAAATATATAAAAAATGATATTTATAAATATATATTATATAAATGTTAGAGGTGTTCAAATCCAATCCAATCCAACAAAAAAAAAAAAAAAAACTGATTAACCAATTTAAAAAATCAAAAAATGATCAAAATCAAACTTTTTTGAATTGAATTAGATTTGTTTTTTCAAAATCGGTTGATTAGAATCAATTTTTGATTTTAATATCAAAAATCAATCCAATCCTAACTCAGTCGAAATTTATATACTAATTATATAAAAATATATTTTTTAATTGTAAAATACACAAATAAATTAAAATAAACAAAACCTAGGATTTTTTTTCACTTTCAAAAATAAAATATATACATGAATACTTATTGTGCACTTATACCTTTATAATTATATGTTCTTACACAATTAAACTTACTTCGACAAAATTAGTTAT
>JACGDI010005248.1:170281-181512 GCA_014898725.1 Jacaranda copaia | reverse complement strand
TTTTTTTTTTTTTTTGTAGGGGGTTTTGTTGCTTATTTCATTTTTCACAGGGGGTACGGAGTAAAAATTCCATTACAAATAAATGAAAATTTGGTGGAAATTAAATACATGGTAAGGACTTATTTAGTTTTCTTTCATTTGTCTTGAAATTTATCTTTTAGATTATAATTTAATCTCTAGAATATTCATGTGTTAACATTTTTTTCAAAGAACAGATATTTTTACAATATACACATTTCTACATGTGTTGGAGATCTTGTAAGTGATAATACTAGAATTGTCAATATTTTTCATTTTGTTAGAACCCAAGCATCCTTATAATGGTCAAAATTTAACTCAGTAGGATAAACATGGAGCCGGCAGCCAGGGGTATAAATAGATATTTAAAAATTAATTTATCGTTCGCATTCATATTCGTTTATACAAAATTTATCCGTATTTGTTTAAGACAAATATTATCCGTATTCGATTAGTAGATATCAGATTATAAATGAATATGGATATGGTAATGCGTATCCGATCCGTTTAATATCCACTGTGAATATGTTTTATTAAATAATATATTATTTATATTTTTCAATAAAATTCTCATAATCCATAAATGTGTATATATATAAATTATAATTAAGGAATTGGTAAGAAGAAAGAATAAATTAAAAAAATTATTGTAATATAGAGAAAAAATTGAAGAATAAAGTTAATCAACATAATTATTGTTGGTTGACTTTATAATTAATATACTTAAATGCCATTATTAATATTAAATAGTAATAATAATCAATTATAAAGCTAATTATTAATTAAAAACTATGTTGTTTGTTAATTGCTTTCTTTTTAATGAAATTGTATAATTTCTTCTATTAATTAAAAATATGTATTTATTATAGGTTCATAGATTCACGTATTTAGATATTTGTAAATAGATATCTAAATAATTGGAATTCAAATAAGTTTGATCAAATATGGATGCATATGAATAATTATAATTGAATATGAATCTATCCGAATTCGATCGATATCTGACAGATGCAAATTCAAATTTTATTTTTAAATATCCATTAAATCCATATTTGTATCAGAATATTCAAATAATTAAATGAATACGGATATAGAAGTAGTGTATCCAATCTATTTAATATTTATTTACACTCCTATTGGCAACTAGAATTGAACTAGTCATCTAACATTCTTTTCCCAAAATCAAATGATTGTCTTCTATATCAAAATATATCCCAAAATTTCTAATTCTCAACTTAAGATGTTGTTCCCTAAGCTAACCCAAAAACTTCAAACCTACGCCCCACTCTAAAGATACCACTTCTGTCACCCCACTTATGTCCTCAAATTTGTGCATGTATTAGTGTCATGATAATTAAAATTGCTTAAAGAAAAGAATCTTTCATTTTTGTTTTAGAAAGAAGAAGCAATCAGAAAAAAAAAAATTAAGAATTATCTTATCATAGATATTTTCAGAACATTCTTTCAAAATATTTCAAAATAGAAATTTCACAACTTACCATAAATTATTAATTAACCATTTTCATGAATGTTTGGGATTCTAATCAGTTAATGTGGCTATGATTTTAATTATAACGCCATTAACTGATTTTAGAGTTTTTAACTACAACACCATTAATTAGCTTCAAAGATCTTAACTACAACGCTATTAAGTGGCTTCATAAATCTAAACTACAATATCATTAAATGGCTTCAGAGATATTTTGCTACTATAACCCCGTATAACAGTTGTGGAACTTGTTCCTATGACAATTTATTGATTATTTAGAGTATAAAACCTTTTTATTAGTTTATTTCAATTGACAACACAAAATATCGAGTTTAATGTGATATTCAAAAAAAAATTGTTTTGACATGCTCAGATCCTAAAAAAATTTAATGCATGCAAAAAATATATATTACGAACAATTAAACATTCACAAACAGAATAATTTTTGCAACAAATAAACAATTAGGCTTAAAAAGTCAATCCATTATATGCAAATTCTCTATTTTGATGCAAAAATAATTCATGCGCAAAGACTATTTTCAATAAAAGGAAAAAAGAAATTCACTTACAATTTCATTTAGAAATTATTTCTGCAAAGAAAATATTTTATATTTTTAATAGAAGTATAAAAGAAATTTATTTACACCAAAATTCTAGAACCCAAAGTTTGTTTTTTTTTTTTTTAGATTCGATTTATCACTTAAGTGTTCTCCACCAATCCTACAACAAAATCAATAGGATTATTAGTACCTACAAAGGAAATTTCCTACAAATTAATTTGGTAAATTACAACAAGAACATTCTGATATTTTTCTACCTCTACACATTAGGCTTCTCTTCTATGGTATGTATATATATACTTCTATGTTGAGTATTTTAGATTAATTAGAATCCTTATCTTTTTGTGATAAGAAGACAACTCTAATCCAAACTCCCCTAAATTTGATTAGTATCAATCCCAAATAATGATAACTCATAGCTAGTCAGTAATTCTCATGGACTGATAATTTAAAATTCTAACCTTATTATAATTGGATAGTTTCTGAAATTCCCAAGCTCATGATAAACATTTATTCAAAACTCTAACTCCCCATAATTTAATTATTCTGGATTTTGACTAGCTACTATCATAGGTTAATAATTGGAAAAAAGAATGGAATATTTGTGATGAATTTTCGCATGAAAGTAGAATGAGGTTCTAAGGTTTGATGTCACCTATAATTATATGGTTTTAGATAACCAAAATGTCTAGGTAACTTATAAGGGTCAAAAACTATCCAAATGGAGCTTTAAAAAGGTAGGAAGACTTTAGAATTATCCATCTATCATGGGCCTAAACCCATAAATATGCCATAATAATTTTTGAACTTATTTTCTACACAACTTATGGCCTTAAGCATAACTTTAAATGAATTAAATAGTTTAGGCTATTATTACATTTAACCCATAAAAATACAAATACAATTTATGGGCCTATTTTTATGCTAGTTATGGGCTTAACAACTTGAAATTACAGCTATCAATAGGTTGGATTCGAATCAGATCATGATGAATCCGAATCCAATAGGGATATGTCATATCCGAATCCGACCCAAAATCCTATAGGATCTTGACTGTTATAACCATATTTTGATCCATATAAAAATTGGATATCTGAAAAAATATCCGAATCCGAATGCTCCTAAAAATTACATATTTGTTATTTTTTCAAAAAATTAATAGAATCTAAATCCAAAACATTCATTCTTAAAAAAATTACAAACAACATATTAATGAATAAATTTTCAAGTCTATTTACCATATAAAAGCAATAATAGAACAAACTTAATCACATTCATTTATCATATCATTGTATTTTAGGTTTTGCTGCTAATAATAATACTTATTTGACATTATAAATGCATATATGCTTGATTTTTCAATCAATTAACTATAAACTTAATGTTTTATATAAAAAAAAACTCATTTCAATCAAATTAAGATTTACATTGCATTCTTTTATATCACATCATTTAGCTCCTACTCATTATTTTTCATACATCATTTTTTGTTATAAAAATGGAAAAATAACTGATACTATTATTCTATAGATAACCTCCAAATTTAACATTTTATATGAAAGTCAACTAATTTGACATATTGCATAGGAGCTTATTATTTTTTTTCGTCTATAAATTCATTTTGGCATTGCTATAGAATCCTACGTATATATATATATATATATAATACTATATATACATGTAATACTATATATATTCAATTTCAAATTATTAATGGATCATATCAAGTCAAATCCATATTCACTCCATTTATTTCAAATTATGAATTTTTTTAATCGGATCGTATTTGTCGAATCTTTTATCGGTTAAAAATCCTAAATTATCGGATTGATTTCAATTTAAAATCCACTCCATTGATAGCCCTATTTGAAGTATATTAAATAATTTGGGCTAACTAATACATCTTAAATCACTAATTAGCTTGATAGAAAATATGAACTACAAGATCATCCTTCCTTCTCTATAAAGAGAAAATCATAAATAAAAAATGTTACATCACACTATTAATTCCCCAAAAAGTGTGTATATATATTTTTAATATACTTTGACCACCTCCAATCCCTCTTCACATATTGGAAGGATGAACAAAAATTACAACATATTAATATAACTAGTCAAATAACTAGCATTATTTAAAACTCAATCAATAAAGCTTCCATCAAATAATTAACATCCTATATCAACTAGATAAGTTCTACATCTTCAATTATAATTGAGCAATCCTTAAAAAATTGTTAAGATTGAAAGTCTACATTCTCAAAATTGCAAGTAAAACCAAGACAAGTACCTAAAATAAAATCTCAATAAAAAATAATTCAATTTATATCTCATATTTATTTCCAATTAGGATCCTCTAAATATTAATCTAGCTCTAAGTAAATCTTATACTCAAATTTTAGGATAGCAACCCAAAAATATCGATGCATAATCAAAACTGACTAAAACTAAACCTCTATTCCTAGCATCCAATATTGTATAAATATTCGTCTTCTTTTTTTTCCACAGAAGACAAAAATTCACAACTAACTATGCATTCTTTCATTCTTGATCCCATGACAACAAATCCTAGCCTTAATGGAATTCAAGTACTTCTAGATGTATAATTAATAATACTTCTAAAATTATCTATAATAATGAAAGTCAGTGTAAGCCAAGGATCCAATTTAAAACATTTAAAAACTGAAATATAACTTTATTTACACCACCACAAGGATCTAATTCATTCTATTAAGATGGATTAAGGTCAGAATGTTACCTCAAGGGCAAATTCCAACCGAAGAGTTAGCAGATGCCGGAATTCTTGAGAGCAGTCTTCTCCTGGCGCAGCAGAGTGTGAGCAACCTTTTCCCAACCAAATCACCCTGGATTGAGCTAAAACTTGAACAAAAATTTTGACAACTCCTTGGATAATCTCCATTTAAAAATTCAGCTCAAAACAGTTTCAAAACGACCTCCAATGGACACCCCAAAGTCACTGCCCAAACAGAGGATCTGCAAAAGCAAAGCAATCCAAATGTATTGCCTCTGATGATAAGATCCACACATCAATGGACAATACAATTATCAGCTGAAAAATAAAAGGAGAAATGTAGAGGATGGTGAAGGCCGAAAATTAAGAGGGAGGGTGAAGAAGAATGTGAAGTCTCAACTCATGAGAGAATCACAAAAATGGACAGAAGTTGAGAATCTGACTTTTAGATCTAAATGCTTGCTTTTTCATACCCTTGGTAGCCCCTCTCTAAATCTATATATAGAGGGAGTTGGCATCACACCATCCTCAAGGTGGCGCCACTTGCCTTGCAAGTTGGCATGTGCATTTGAATTTCATTTGGAATCTTCATTTCATCTCATGAAATGTCATCCAAATAAATTCTAATGCCACACCAAATGAACTCTTCATTTGAATTTTCCTCCAAAATTAATTCTTCACTTAAATTTAATTAAATTATAACTTAACCTTTAGGTCAACTAAATAAACTCTTTAAGCTAGTAATTTGTTAACTTAACCCTTTAAATTAACTTGACCAATTGATAGTCATGTGGCACAAAATTAAATTAATAATTAATTTAATTGATCTAATTTAACTCTTTAAATTTTCAGATCAATTTAAGAATTAAATTGATCAAGCCAAAATGACTAAAAATTGCATCAACCGATTTCCCTCAATTTTTGATCAACGAAGAATCTTTCTGACACTTAGAAAATTCCCTTCATCAAGTAGAATTTTCAATTGGCTTTTATGTGTGACCTATTAAGTTCTACTGTTCATTGGACAAGGGTTCACAACTTTTGTGACTTTAGAATTTCAAACTCCTTTGAACTAATCAACTCAATTCAATTAATCTCCATAAATTGAAGAATACCCAATCTTCATGATCGATGTCCAACCCATGGAGCCCAACAATTGGCTAAATGAATGCTTTTGGTGAACCATTCTTACTCTATGTGTACAATACAAATACAGTCCTTCCATCTCCTAGCTCCATAAAAGAGGCCTAAGGTAAGATATTTGTAGATTCCCTAATAGCTTCGATACTATGCATCTATTCTCAATGTTCAATTCCAGTTTATGATATTATCTTTGGAAAAACGCTTTTTCTAAATTGTCATACTATCTTGGCCAAGGACTCCTTGGAATCAATCATTATAGAACACATATGATATGTACTCGCCTTTCACAATGACGAGGAGTTGGATCCCATATTGGATCTTACAAACCTCCATATCTAAGTAGCTCATACTCAATTTCCACCTGAAAGATGCACTAGGTGGTCAAATAAGAGTCAAAGCATGAGAACCTAAACACAAAGTTACCATGGATCCTCAAGTCAAAGGACTAATTATATGCACTAGCGTAAGCTAGAGAACTTGCCACTACTGACTTACCTCTATGGCTATCTAGTGGATTCTACAGGCAAGCCTCAAGTGCCTTGTTCTCTAACTAGCACCCATTAACATGCACCCATATCATACATGGTTTGCTTATGGAATAGAGCAACATCCAACTCTTGGATTGTGCATCATTAGTGTAAGTCTATCCAAATCTTAAATGTCATATCTTCTAAGATTCTATGACTTGGAATATTTAAGATCACAATCGTGTAAGATTTATTTCATGATCAACACTTAGTACGTGACCAAGTCCCGTAGTCTTGTGTGATCTAAGGGCTTTAACCAAATGCTAGTAAAGCAAATATAAATGTAAGATGAAGATACCCATTTAAAGAATATCATTCAATCAACATTGTATCACAAGTGAAATAGTTTACAGGTCAATCTAATTAGCTTACAAGGCACTATTCCAACAAATAATTCATCTAAAAACTTGGGTATTATATTCCACCCTCCTCACAAAACGATTTGTCCTCCAAACTTTAGACTTTCTATATTTCAATATAATCTTTAGGTTTATAAGTAGCTTCCATTTGTGATATGCTTCTAACTTCCTTTCTAGAGAGCCAATTGGTATAATTTTTGAGGTATTGGAAAGCCAAGAGAGACCTAAAATTTTTACATGTTGATATTTCAATCCAAGTAAGTCAACACCAAGGAGTAAAATTGAGCCCAAGGTTCATGAGTGTGAACAAAATTTGGAAGGTGATATATTGACGTCTAGGAAGTCTATAATTTGACATATTTTGGTATTCTCACTATAACTTTTTCCATGTATATCAAATTAGGATGATTCAAGTGGTTGTAGCAACCTAACAAATAAAGCTACAAATCATATGTTAACCATTTTTCTTAATTTCATGAGTATCAAGTGATAAAAAGCCTCACAAATATCCATTTTTCAAGTATCAAAGTTCATATTTTCTGACTTGACACGTCATAGTATTTTGCCCATAATGTTTTCCATATATACCAGATTAAGGTTATTTAAATGGATATAGAATCCTAAGAGACAAATATACAATTCATGTTGTCTATGATATTGAAAAATTAAATTGAAATCAAGTAGTGAAAGACGCCATAATATTCTATTCTCAGAAATCAAAGTCCTATATTTTATGTCTTGCCACACCTTTGTATTTTAGTCCCTATATGTTGGATTAAAGTGATTCACATGACCATAAATGCCTAATCGATAGAGCTAGAAATCTTGTCTTGATGAATTTACTTTATTCTATCAAGATCAAGTAGTAAATAGAGTCAAAATTATTTTCGAAAAATCAAAATCCTGTATTTCCAAACTTGACACATCTTTGTATTTTCATCATCACTTTCTCTACATATTGGATTGGCATGATTCATATGGAAATAGAAACCTAAGAAATAGACCTAAAATTATATGTTTACTATTTTTCTTAATTCTATTATAAAAAAGTAGTAAAGGCATCACAAGTATCCATCTTTGAGGAATCAATGTCTTGTATTTTCGGATTGGATACATCTTAGTATATAGGTAGTATTTTGCTCCATATAAATTAGATTAAGGTGATTCAAGAATCTATAGACACCTAAAAAAGAGACCCAAAATTCTTATGTTTTGCACCATTCTATATTCAATTAGTAAATATGAGGAAAAAGCCATTAGAAAATCTGGTCGTATAAATTTAGGATCCTAGGAAAGCATTCTTTCATGTAGCAATATTCCCTTCCCAAAGTGAAAAGATTGTCCTCCATACCAAAATATATCCAAAAAATTCTAACTCACTACTTAAGATGTTCTAGATTCAATAAGTAAATATGAGGAAAAAAATCCAATAGAAAATCTAGTCGTATAAATTTAAAATCCTAGGAAAGCATTCTTTCATGCAGCAATATTCCATTTCCAAAGTGGAAAGGTTGTCCTCTATAACAAAATATATCCAAAAGCTTCTAATTCACAACTTAAGATATTTTCTAAATTCGCCCAAAAATTTCAAACCTAGATCTTAGTCTAAAATCATAATATGAACTCTAATACCACTTCTGTCACTCCACGAATCTGAGACACGACAAGGTGGTGCTTCCAAGCCTAAAGGACTCAAAAACACCAATCCTTGGAATTTAGAACATATACTAAAATTCTTAAAATATTATTGAAAAATTCAACAAATCATAACAATCGAAAATAACTCAAAAACTTATCTTTGAAATTAAACCTAAATATCAAAAATCCCCCCCCCCCTAAAAAAAATCTTCTTAACAATCAACTAGAATTCAAAACAAAAAACAATAATGATTTAAAGTTGAAATATAGATCTTTCCTCACTTCTCCTAAACTGCTTGTCTTTCTCAACTTGAACTAAGTTCTCTACAAAATAGTTAATCAATATAGTATGAGCAACATTTCCCCTAATAAATAAATTTCCTTCACGCTCTATCAAATTTGAGCATGTATTAATGTCATAAAAATTAAATTTGCTAAAAGAAAAAAATATTTTATTTTTTTTTGTAAAAAAGAAGCAATCAAAAGTAAAATCAAGAATAATATTATCAAAGATATTCTCAAAACATACTGTCAAAATATTTTGAAACAGAAATTACACAACTTATCATATATTTTCATTAATTAACCATGCTAATGAATTTTCAGGATTCTAGTTGGTTAACTTGGCTAAGATCTTAACTACAATACTCTTAAGTAGTTTCAAAGTTCTTAACTACAATGATGTTAAGTGGCTTTGCAGAGTTCTTAACTACAACATTGTTAAGTGGCTTTTTAGAGTTCTTAATTGCCATACCGTTAAGTGGCTTTAGAGTTGTTAACTACAATATCATT
Organism: Jacaranda copaia; assembly: GCA_014898725.1. Lineage (NCBI taxonomy): Eukaryota > Viridiplantae > Streptophyta > Magnoliopsida > Lamiales > Bignoniaceae > Jacaranda > Jacaranda copaia. Next base: position 172,237 of record JACGDI010005248.1, on the reverse strand, counting down.
AAGTGGGTTCAGAGACCTTAACTACAATTCCAATAAGTAGCTTTAGATATCTAAACTACAATATTGTTAAGTAGCTTCGGAGAACTTTGCTACTATAACTTCATAGCAAAGTTATGAAACTCATTCCTATCTATAGTTTCTTGACTATTTGGAACATAGAACCTTTTTATTACTTTATTCAACAAAGAACACAAAATACTAAGTTTCATAGGAGATTCAGAAAAATTTTCTTTTGACATGCTAAAATCCTAAAAAAAATTGCATATAAAAAAAATTATGAACAATTAAACATTTGTAGAAGGAATAATTTTTGCAATAAATAAACAATTAGGTTTAAAAACTCAATCCCCTATATGACAATTCTATATTTTAATGTAAAAATATTACATGTGCAAAGAAATTTTTCAATAAAAGGAGCAAATAAATTCACTTACAATTTCATGCAAAAATTATTCATGTAGAGAAAATATTTGCAATAGAAGTATAAAAGAAATTCACATATTCCAAAATCCCAACACTCAAAGTTTTTCACAAGTTCAATTTATCATTTAAGCATTCTCCACTATTTCTACGACAAAAACACTAGGAATATTAGTATCAAGAAAGGAAATTTCTTACTCATTTTCTAAAGTACAACAGAAAAAATTTGATATTTTCTCAACTTTGAGCATTAGGCTTCTCTTCTAGGGTAGCGCATATATACTTCTAGGATGAGTATTCTAGATGGACTAGAATCCTTATTTTATCAAGATAAAAAGATAACTCTAATCCTAACTTCCTCAAACTTAATCAATCTCAATTCCAGATAACGATAATTCATATCTATTTAATAATTATTTCGGAATGATAATCTAAAATCCTACTCCTCGTAATTTAATTATTCTAGACTTTGACTAGCTATTATTATAGGTTAGTAATTGAAAAAGATATGGAATATTTATCATGAATTTTCACATGAAAATACATTTATATAAAAAAAAATGAGGTTCTAAGGTTTCATATCACCTATATTTATATGATTTTTGCTAGTCAATATGACTAGGTACCTTATGGGGTTCAAAAAATATTCAAATGAAGTTTTAAAATAAGGGGAACACCTCCAAAATTATTTATCTATCCATAAATTTGAAATTTTCATTAAAAAAATGATTTTTGTCATCTTTAATTTGATAATCATGAACCTAAACCAATAAGTATTTCATAATAATTTGTGGGCTTATTTTTTACACAACTTATGGGTTTAATCATAACTTAAAATTAATTAAAAAGTTCAACTTTATTAAACTTAACCCATAATAACACAAATACAATTTATAGGCTTATTTTATACTAGTTTTGGGCTTAACAACTTGAAATAAATTAAATAATTTTTGCTAACTAATACATCTCACTAATTAATTAGCTTAAAACAAAATATGAACCATAAGATCAACCTTGCTCACTGTAAAGAGAATATCATGAATAAAAAATGTTGCATCATACTACTAATTCTCCTAAAAGTATATATATTTTTCTTGACATAATTTGAAAGTATATTGAAAGGATTAATATAAATTATGACCTATTAATATAACAAGGCAAATAACTAAATCATTACTTAAAACTCAATCAATAAAGCTTCCATCAAATAATTAACATTCTATTGCAACTAAATAAGCTCTACATCTTAAATCATTACTAAGCATTCCTTAGAAAATTATTAAAATTCAAAGCTATATTCTTGGAATTACAAGTAAAACCAAGACAAGTACCTAAAATAAAGTCTCAATAGAAAATAATTCAATTTATGTATCATATTTACTTTTGATTGAGATTCTTTAAATATTGATCAAGCTATAAATAAATCATATGCTCAAATTTTAGGATAGCAACCCAAAAATATCGATGACGAATCAAAATCAACTAAAACTGAACCTCTATTCCTAACTTCCAATATCGTATATATATCTATCTTTT
>JACGDI010005248.1:121387-170199 GCA_014898725.1 Jacaranda copaia | reverse complement strand
TTATAGCCTAACCTTAATGAAATTCAAGTACTTTTAGAGATATAATTAATAATACTTCTAAAATCGACTATAATAATTCATCTAAAGACTTGGGGTATTACAATTTGGATCACTCCTTGACGATTCAATAGGTGATGAAATACTGATCATGTTAGACGTAATATAAACCATGATGATCTTCTTAATCAACTTTCTCTATAGAACCACATTCTCCAATTAGTTTCAGCAAACCTAGTGAGGAAATAATGAAGCTCTAACCCTCACACACCGAACGAATTCGATCTGCCAAGTATGATTCAAGAACATCTTCAACTTTAATTAAAAAACTTGATAGAGATATACTTCAATCCACCAAATAAAACTTTTAAGGAAATGGCCTTTTCCAGAAGGGATTCAATTTGTGGTTTCTTGTTAGGATCAAGAATTCAAGGATGGTGATGATTAGGATGAAAATGTGATATAGAATTTGAACAAATTCAAGATTGTAAGCTATGACTAATCTCACCTTTGTTGAATGAAGAGTTCAAAAAGATAACCATACATAAAAGGCATTAATAGAATGTTTAATGAATAAAATATAAGTTCTACCTACCATATACCATTATAGATATATGAATATGATGATGAATGGTTGAATAAGTCGTAGATGATTGCCTGAATTAATTGTTACATAATAATTCACTTTAATTTTCTAATTAAGCAATGGAAATTTCTTGCCAACACTGTTTAGGTGAATTTCTGAGCTATTAGATGTATATGTACAATAAAATTAAAATGGAATGATAATATTATGATGCATAATTTAATCATTTTCTATTGATGAAGATGGATGTTCATTTTCTTTTAAAGTAGTTATGTGTGAATACATGAATAAATATGTTCAATTTATAGTAATTAATTGTTGCATTTTTGTCAAACATTCAAATTCTTCTCTCCATGTTATATAATTCAATTTTTACTAATCTTTCCAAGATGGCCTACATAATTGGTGCAAAGGTTGGGTAATCACCTTACTTTGGTCAAATAATTAAGTGAATTCTAAACATAATTAATAGAAGTGATTGGAATTACTACAATATATACTATAGCTAGTATATGTCAATAATGTGTCTAATTATTCAAAATTAATTTTTCGTGAATGAGAAATTAATCCACAAAAAGAATCACTTAAAGTTCACAAAAAAAATTAAGTACTCATTATGAAAAAATTGCTACAAAATTAACCTCATAACTATGACTACAAATTATAACTACAAATTTTCCATTATAGATATAAATTTTTAAAATAACTAAGAACAAAAATTATTAGCTATCAATATTTACTCATATTCATTGCAAGTGCAACAAAGTAGCTATACACTTTTTTTTTTAATAATTTCATGAAGCATATTGTTGGACTGAAATTATTATCTAGCAAAACAATCTATCTCTACTCTGCTTCCAAGGCCTCCATGATATTCTTCTTCCTCTAATCTCATATTTTTTACATGGCGGCAATTGATCTCTCATTGCATTGTTCTAAGGATATTGCTATCAATTGTGGCCCTATTGCTGCCTCAACAGCATTTGATGGAAGGGAGTAGATTAGAGATGCACCATCATTAATATTTACTTGCTCAACACATGAATTAAAGGGATCATCCGTCAGCACGAGGTCCCTGGAAGGTATGACAAATATTGATCCACTAATTCCCTATACAACTACAAGAATCTCTCATTCTCAATTTTCTTATGTATTTCAAGTCAATCTAAGTTAGAAACTTATCCTCCTTTATTTTAATCCAGTTTCACAATGGGGTTTTAAGAACTATAAAGACTTGTTCACAATTGAAGCAAGCCCTTTCGCCCTCCTTGGAAATTTAGTTAACTGCTAATGCTTAGGGACTAAATTTTTTTGTTAAGGAATTCTTTATGAATGTAGAGGAGAATCAAACCTTAACATTACAATTCTCTACTGAGCAAAAAGTCACATGACACGTATGTATTCATCAATGGAATCAAGGTTGTCCCTGTGCCAAGTGGTGTTTATGAGACACATGACGGTGATCTCAGAGCACAAGTGAAAATGATTAGCCAAAAATCTTGATTTTTTGTTAACAATAGCATTGCACTAGAAATGGTCTACAAATCAACTATTAGAGAGAATTTCATTTCATCAATTGACGGTTCTAGTGTTAAGAGATGGGCTACTAATACAAATAGAAAATCTCCTACAATCAACAGTTTCACATGGCAAATATCGATTGATGTGGGGTTTGAATATTTTGTGAGGCTTCATTTTAGTGAGCTCCAACTTATTAGTGTGGAAGAGGCTGATGGGATTGGTTTCAATATTCTTATAAATGATAAGATTGCAGACACTAAGTTTATCTCAGTCCAAGGAAGGAACCTTAATCACATTCCTCAATACCAGGACTATGTGGTGATGATGAAAGGGCATGAGCAAGAAAGTAGTTGTGATCTTATGATTAATGTGTAGTTAAAGAGTGATCATGAAGATTTGAGTAAAGAACCTCTTAAAGGATTTGATATACTCAAGATGAGCAACCCAGACAATAGTCTTGCTAGTCTAAGTCCCTTAACTCACCTAGGTTAGTACTCCTTTTGACCTTTGGAGATGGAAATTAGATTGCAAATGGTGCAATTCTTATTATTGTTCTTGTAAATATAGTTGTTTACAAGTTGAAGCAAATTTGGGCAGCTAGCTCTGTAGCGCAGAGCAACACACCATCAGCTTCAGTAGAGAGAATTTGTTGTCATTTTTCACTTGCTGAGATCTGAAAGTTTTTATGATCCCAAAAGGATAAAAAAACTCAAGATGGATTAGATATGATATAAGTATACTAAATTGGAACTTTCAGGCAAGGCTAAGATTCTAGAGATAATAATCAACATAGTAAATAAAATAACAAAGGATTTATAATGGTTCGGTAAGCATACTCCACTACCTAAACTAGAGGACTTAGAATTTTAAACATGCACTTAGATTATAAATAATAAACATAGATTACAGAGTACTAGATGCTTGGAACCAGAGCACAGGATCAATAGTAAAGGCTGATCAAAGGATGCAGACACTCTGACTAAGTCATCTAGATGTTCCAAAGCACTCACTCAACTTTTTACTAGCAACATGCTTACAAATATTTTGTGAGAATGCTTTTTTTGCTAGTCTATTACAAAATAAATACAATTGTTACTTCCCTATTTGAGATGAAGACTGCAACCACATATAAAGCATTTCCCCTTCTCACAAAGACAATCGTATCTTCTAAGGGAAGATTTCCTTAATTGATGCAATGGCTAGTTGCCTTGCATACTTCTTTTCAAACTTTTGATAAGTATTTATAGAAAAGACTACATAAAAAGGATTGGTCATAACCAAAATCTTCTAGTAAGGAAAGCTAATAAACTCCTCCTTTTTGATGATGACCAATGTTGCCTCACCTTGGCAAATGTAATTATAGCATATCTTGCACAAGTGCACAAGTGAATAGAGAAATAAATTATCTGCATTCTTTAAGTGACAAAGTACCAGGCTATTTGTTAGTCATTATACAATAGTGAGTGCCAAAGACAACAAACCATCATACTAGCAAAAAATAAATAGATATAATCAAGCATATTCCAAGTACACTTAGCTAGGTTCTTGAGTGTCAAAAAGCATTAATTAGAGAGTAGCATGAAAAATCCAAATGCAGTGGCCAAGCTTCAAAAATAATAGTAAGACCATTTTATGAACATAAACATAGACATAACGGGCAACATGAAAAGCTAGGTTTTTTTAGCCTGATCTACCCCTTCATCATCAAAAAGATTAGCGATCATGAGAACACTCCACAAATTGTGTAAGAGAATTTTTAATCCCTAATTTCTCCTTAAGAAAGCAAAATTGTTCCTCAATCAATATTTTGGTGAATATATTTGCAAGTTGGTTTGTTGTATTCACATAGTTTATGTAAATATCTCCATTAGCAACATGATCCTTAATGAAATGATGCTTGATCTCTATGTGCTTAGTACGTAAATGGTGTATAGGATTCTTTGTGATGCTAATAGCACTAGTGCTGTCACAATTAATGGGAACACATGAAAAATGTAAACCAAAGTCACATAATGTTTGTTTCATCCACATTATTTGCGTGCAGTAGTTACCCAAAGCCATGTATTCTACTTCAATGGTGGATAGGACTACAACATTTTATTTCTTATTGCACCAGCTTACCAAGCGTTAACCAAGAAGTTGGCAAGTTCCAGTAGTACTTTTATGGTCAATTTTACATCTTGCATAATCAACATCAAAGAATCCAGTAAGAGTAAAAGAGTTTGACCTAGGATACCATAGACCAAGTTGAGAAGACCCTTTTAGATATCAAAGAATTCTTTACATGGCTTTGAGATTTGATTCTTTTGGATTTCCTTGAAATCAAGCATAAAGACTGGTAAAAAATAGTATATATGGTCTGCTTGAGGTTAAATATAGCAAACTTCCAGTCATTCCTCGATACAAGATTTCATCTATGTTGTTCTCAAATGGATCAAGTTCCAATTTGGTGTTAGATGCCATTGGAACTGGTATTTTCTTACAATCCTCCATTCGGAACATTTTTAGTAATTCTCTAGTGTACTTTTCTTGACAAAGAAAAATTCCTTGAGGAGTTTGTTTAATTTGAAGACCAAGAAAATAATTGAGATGTCCAATAAGACTCATTTCAAATTTAGTTTGCATGCTTGTAAAAAAATCTTCACATAAGTCAAATTTTGTTCCCCCAAAAATGATGTCATCAACATAAATTTGTACAATCAAAATATCATTTTAAGAGTTTTTTGTGAAAAGAGTAATGTCAACAAGCCCCATACAGAATCGTTTTTATAAAAGAAAGTTACTTAGATGTTCGTACTAGGCTCTAGGAGCTTGCTTTAAACCATAAAGAGCTTTTGAGAGTTTAAAAACATGATTTGGAAAAAAGGGATTTTTTAAACCAGGTGGTTGTTCAACAAAGACTTCATCTTTTATGAATCTGCTTAAGAAAGCACTCTATACATTCATTTGAACAGGAGTAAAATTTTTATAAGATACATAAGCCAAAAGCATACGAATGGATTCAAGTCGTGCAACAGGAGCATAAGTTTCATTGTAGACCTTCCTGCTAATAGTATCCCTTGGCAACTAGTCTTGCTTTGTTTTTTATAACATTACCTTCACCATCCAGTTTGTTGTGAAATACCCACTTAGTTCCAATCATAGTATGTTCTAAAGGTCTTTCAACTAAGTCCTAGACTTTATTTTTGTCAAATTGTGATAGTTCATCCTTCATGGCTATAACCCAGGATTCATTATTTAGAGCTTCTTTAATGCTTTTAGGTTTTGTAAGAGAAAAGAATACAATATTAGTAATATTAGAATATTTCTCTTTTGCACGAGATCTTGCGGTAATTCCTATTTGAGGATCTCCAATTATGTTGTTGCTTAGATGATTGGAGAAGTGTTTGAATTTTCTCAATTTTTTCATCTCCACAGTCGTTGAAACTTCCAGTTGTATCATCTATTAAAGGATTACTTCTTTCTGAGATCTCAAGGTCCTTGCCCTATTAAATAGCTTCAATGACCTGTTTAACTCCTGTAGATTCAATGCTCAAGGTTTCCTTGGCAACTAGATGGTTAGTTTAATCAAATACCACATGAATATTTTCTTGGATTACTCATTTTTATTTGTTAAAAACTCTATATGCTTTGCTATGAATTGAGTATCCAACAAAAATTCCCTTATCAAACTTTGAGTTAAATTTACCTCGTAGGTCTCTATCGTTGATAATGTGACACTTGCATCCAAAGACTCAAAGGTATGAGATATTTGGAACTTTTGCATTCCATAGTTCATATGATGTCTTTTTTATGAGAGGTCTAAGAAAAACTTTGTTGATCACATAGCATGCCATATTGATTGCTTCTCCCTAGAAAGTATTTGGAAGACTATACTCATTTAGAAGAGATCTCGCCATTTCGTGGAGTACCCTATTTTTTCTTTCAACTACCCCGTTTTGTTGGGGGTGTTCTAGGAATAGAAAAGTTATGAGCATAGCTAAATTCATCACAAAAATTACTGAAATCCAAATTCTCAATTTACAGTCCATGATCACTTCTTGTGGACTTGATTTTGTGACCCTTTTCATTTTGCATTATTTTTGTAAATGAAATGAAAGACTTTAATGCATCATTTTTATGAGAAAGAAATCGCACCCAGGTGAAGCGAGGGAAATCATCCACAATTACAAGCACATATTTGCTACTACTGAGTGTTTAAGTTTGTATTGGACCAAAAAGATCTAGATGAAGAAAATCAAGTGGTTTTGAAAAGGATATATCATTTATAGGCTTGTAAGAAGTTTTTATCTATTTTCCCTTAACACAAGCATTGCAAACGTTTTTTTAACTAAAGTTCAATTTTGGAATGCCTTTTACAAGACCTTTTTTAACAATGTGATTTAGCAAATTCACGTTTGCATGACCTAATTATCTGTGCCATATCTGACTAGGATCTTTTGATACAATGAGACATTCTACATTTTGGTTTATGAGATCACTCAGATAAATATAATGGATGTTTCTATCTCTAGTGGCAGTGGATACTATTACACCATTTCTTGACTTAATGCAGAGAGAAGGTTGAAAATGTACCTGATAGCCACTGTCACATAATTGGCTAATACTCAACAGATTATGTTTTAGCCCTTCTACCAACCAAACATTTTCTATACAAGTTCCAGTGTTTTTGCCAATAGTATCTTTTTCAACTATTTTGCCTTTAGTGTTGTTTGCAAACAAGACATTTCCTCTATCAAATTGTTGTAGATTTGAGAAGAATGACTTATCTCCTATCATATATCTAGAACATCAATTATCTAAATACCATTTTTTACTTATTTTCTTCTCATGTTCCTGCATCACAGATATTTAACCCTTTAGTTACCCACTTATTACTGGGTCCTAGTTTGTTAGTCTTTTTAACCCACACATACTTTGTTCCAATGTGTCTTTTTATTGGACATTTATAAGATAAGTGACCAGCATGATTGTACGTGTGGTAAATTTTGGGATTTTTAGGAGTTTTATCTATAATAGGCATATTCCCTTTCAGTTTCCTTTGTAGTGAGTAATTCTCTTCCAAAAGAATGTCCACTTACTTTTCAAATTCTTTATTCTTTTGAATTATTCTATTTCTTTCATCCGACCCCTTTTTTATGATATTGTCATAAGCATGAACAATCTGTACTTTTTCACTAATATTCTTCTGCAATTGTTCCTTAAGAAACTTTAGTTCTATTTCATACTCAGTTAACTGATTATGACACTCAACATGTATGTTCAATGAACTAGTACTTTCATGATCAAATTGAAAACTTTCAAAATCAAACATCGAATTGAAAGTTACCTACTTGTCTGCCATTAGACAATTATCTTCAACATCAATTTGATCTTAATCAGAATCATTCCATGTGATTGTCACTACTCTAGGTCTAGAACTTCTATCAAGTTTAGGGCTTCTTTTCAACTTTGGACAGTCGAGTCTTTTGTGACCCACTTCATGACACTCATGGCATATGATTTGTTCTGGTTTTTGAGACTCATTTCTCTTGTAGTTGGATCTTGAGTCCTTTCTGAATTTTCCTTTCTCTTGAGTGAGTTGCCTTAGATGTCTAGTAACTATTGCAATTTTCTCATTTATGCATTCTTCATCAAGGTCTCCCAAGTCATCATTCTAGTCTCCAATTTCAGCATTGAAGGCTATGTTTTTCTTGTTTTTTCCTTCAGAACTTTTTTCTTTACTTAGAAGAGTCAATTCATGTGATGTGAGGGATCCAATGAGTTCACCCATTGTCATCTTTTCTAGATTTTTTTGCTTCATGAATAGCTATCACTTTCAAATTCTATTCTTTTGGTAAGAAGCGTAGGATTTTTTTTACTTGCCCACTTTCTGAGTTGAATTTTTCCAAAGCAAACATTAGGTTCACAATTTACATAAAACGCGCATACATTTATCTTATCTTTCTCTTATTTTCATTGAAAACATTTCAAATTGGTGAGTAAGGAAAGCAATTCATTCCAATTTTACCTGAGAGGTTCCTTCATGGGTAATCTGCAACATGTCCCACATTTTTTTTTCCAAGGAAAAAATACTAACACAATTGTATTCCTCCTTGACAAGGGCACAGGACAAAATATTTTTTGCCTTAGCATTTGTTGAAAGAACTTTCTTATCTTCCATTGTAAGTTCCGTTCTGCCTTTTAGAGACATATCAGAATTCATTAGAATAAGGGGCCCATCCATGACAATGCTCTAAAGATTATAGTCTATGTCAATGAAGAACTCTTGAATTTTGTTTTTCCACATAGAATAGTTTATTCCATCAAACTAGGGTGGACGAGTGTGAGATTGTCCTTCTGTATAAATTTCAAAACTAGAGGCAGCCAGTAGATAGAAGCCAACCTGGCTCTAATACCAATTGAAAGTTTAATGGTCCCAGAAGGATAAAGAACTCAAGAAGGATTAGATATGATTTAAGTATACTGAACTAGAACTTCCAAATAAGGCTAAAATTCTAGAGATAATAGTCAACACAGTAAATAAAAGAGACAAAGAATTTATAGTGGTTCAACAAGCCTACTCTACTACCTAAGCCAAAGGACTTACAATTTTAAACCTGCACTTAGATTAGAAATAATAAACACAGATTATAGAGTACCAAATGCCTAGAACCAGGGCACTAGATCAATAGTAAAGGCTGATCAAAGGATGCAGACACTCTGACTAAGTCACTTAGATGTTCCAGAGCACTCACTTAACTTTTTACTAGCAATATGCTTACAAGTATATTATGAGAATGCTTTCTTTTGCTAGTCTATTACAAAATAAATACACTTGTTACTTCTAAATTTGTGATGAAAGACTGCAACCACATATTAAGCACTTTTATTTTTCACAAAGACAGCTGCATCTTCCAAGGGAAGATTTCCTTAATTGATGCACTAGCTAGTTGCCTTGCATACTTCTTTCTAAACCTTTTGATAAGTATTTATAAAAAAGATTAGCTATAATCAAAATCTTCTAGTAAGGAAACTTAACAAGATCCTTTCAGCAGCTAAAGCATTCAGTGATGGCTTTTAATTGGAAAAGGGGAAGGATTTGAGAAAGTTTATAAAGTTTTCATTAATAAATGGCAAGAAATTGTTGCCATACAGCTATTAAAGTCCAACTCCAAGCAAGGGGCACATGAGGTTTGGAATGATATTGAACTACCATTAAAGCTACAACATGTTCACCTTGTTTCACTTGTTGGCTACTGCAATGAAAAATAGGAAATGATCCTTGTTTATGAGTACATGCCCAACGGCACATTGGCTAATCATCTCTACAAACTTTGGGGCTAGAATGATCATTTTATACCTTTATCATGGGAGCAATAGCTTAAGATTTGTATTGGAGCTATCTATGGGCTGGAGTACCTTCACACCAACACTGATCATGGAATCATACATCGTGATGTGAAGGAAACATCCAGCTAGACAACAACTTTAAGGCCAAAATTTTGGATTTTGGATTGGCTGAAGTTGGAAGGACACAATAGCTGCTGCAAAGCTCTGTTAGCACAAATGTTAAAGGCACATTTGGTTACTTGGGTCTGGACAATATCTTAACTCGTAAGCTGAGAAACAAAACTGATGTTTATACCTTTGGGGTTGTATTGTTAGAGGTATTATATGGGAGACCATTAGTGGATTTATGACTTCCAAAAAGCCAACATACTCTCATCATATGGGCAAGAGATTACTTCAATAAATGAGACATTGATCAGATTGTTGCTCCCTATTTAAGGAGGCAAATCTCAGCTGATTTATTTGAAGTTATTCTTGCAAATTTCTAAAAAATGCTTGCATAACGATCCAAGAAAAAATCCTACCATGGGTCATCTGGTGGCACAGCTTGAATCTGTTCTTAATCAATATGAAATAGCAAAATCTTCAATGCCAAAAGAGATAAGTAATGCTAACGTTGATCTTTGCACTGGCGAAACCATCCAACCAATCAGTCCTGTGCAACCCACTAGGTCATCAGAGGATGTACAAAATGTCCCACCTCTTCCCCAAGATAAAACCAACAGCAAATTAATTCAAAATGTTGCGGTTCCAGCTAGAGAGACATCATTTGATAAGACAAAAAGCAATTCTGATAGCAAGTCATTATGGCAACGACCATGGAAAGCATTTTGGAATAGGGCGAAAATGTCAAGGAAAAAAGAATCACTTCTTTCTGTTGTGCCCAATCATCATATCTCAATATCACATATTCTAGCAGCAACAAACAATTTTGATGACAGCCTCATCATACGACTTCTACGTAATGTGTAAAGGCCTCATCAAACTTGCAATAGCAAGGGTTAGATATCCATTAGAGGATAAATTATTTGATATTTTTTCAGAAATGAAAATGCATTTACAGCTCAGCCGCCCAACTCTTGCCTCTGTGATCAGATATTGCTACTATCAGATGAGGTGATTGTTGTGTACAATTGTGGGGGCATTGGAGTTCACATAGACTACATCTACGACACCAAAAAAAAGAATCACAGGCTGCACATTTGTATTGGTGCAGCATAGGGATTGAGATACTATTCAAAGAGATACAACTCCAATCTTGAAAAAATAAAGTAATTGCAAAAAGAAATTGCAGGAAGAAAACACAAAGAACTCTGGGAGAGAAGATGAACTCTGTTGCTCAAAAGCGCGAGGGAAGTTTACACTCTAGTGTCACTCATATACACGTGGAAATGCTAAATAATTTGTAGAATTAACTGAGCAGCTAATTGACTAATTGATAACTAACTAGCTAATTAACAAACTGATGAAATCAGCAAAGGAGAATAAATATTCAGGTGACACGTGTGACACACTTGTACATCCCTAGCTCAAGTTGTAGCTTGGTGCACATCGCATAAGCCAACTTGGACAGTATGTGCTAAAAGAAAGAGCTACGAGAGCCTTGGTAAATATATCGGCTAACTAAAGCGTGCTGGGGACATGTCAAGGAATGATGAGCCCTTGTTTGAATTAGTCTCGCAGTAGGTGGCAGTCCATATCGAGGTGCTTTGTTCTTTCATGGAAGATGGGGTTTTCAGTGATATGAATCACAGCTTTGTTGTCACATAGCAAGGGAATTGGAAGAGTAAGATCGATATGGAAGTTTTTAAGCAAATATGTAATCCATTGAAGTTCACAAACTGTAGATCCCATACTGCGATACTCAGCTTCTGCGGATGATCTAGACACTGTGGACTATTTCTTTATTTTTCATGAGATTAAGGGCTCCCCCAGAAAGATGCAATATCCAATAACTGATCTCCTTAAGGTTGTACATGCAGCTCAATCTGCATCACAGTAGGCATTCAACTAGAATGAGTTATTAGCTGGAAAGAACAATCCCTTTAAAGGACAACCCTTTAAGTACTGCAACAAATGTATCGCAACTTTCCAGTGATCTTCGGTAGGAGCATTCACATACTGACCAAGCTATTGAATGCTGTAAGTTATGTCTAGTTTGGGGAGGTTAAGGTAAAGAAACCTTTCAATTAACCTCCTATATTAAGCTGGATCAGAATAAGGCACGCCTTCATATGTGAGTTTGAGATTTTTTGGAAGTGGAATGGCAGTTGGCTTGCACCCTAGCAATCCAGTGTCTTGAAGGATGTCTAGGACATATTTTCTCTTATTAATATAAGTTCCATGGGCTGACCTTGCAATTTCTACTCCAAGAAAATACTTGGCATATCCAATATCTTTAATAGTGAACTTTGAGTGAAGAAAGTGGATGACTGCAGTGATTTCTTCTTCATTATCACCTATCAGTAGCACATCATCAACATATACTAAGAGAGCTAAAAATGAAGTACCAATGTGTTTCAGGAATAAGCAGTGATCATGTTGTGATTGCTGGAAACCATATTCCTATAGCTGAGAGGTTAATTCCTTGTTCTATTGTCTAGATGTCTACTTGAGCCCATAGAGAGATCTCAACAACTTGCAAACTTGACCAGGTTTTGCTTTATTGTAGCCATCTGGAAGAAGCATGTACACCTCTTCTTGAAGATAACCATGCAAGAAGGTATTGTTTATGTCCAACTGATGCAAAGGCCAAGATTTTGCTGTAGCTATAGCCAAGAATAATCTCACTGTAACCAATTTAGCAACTGGAGAGAAACTATCAATGTAGTCTACCCCAGCCACTTGATTGTAACCCTTAGCCACCAACCTTGCTTTATACTTGTCCACAGAGCCATTGGGTTTGAATTTTACCTTATACACCCATCTTAAACCTATGGCTTTTTTTCCTTCAGGTATGGCGGTTAGCTCCCAAGTATTATTAGCTTTAAGGACCTCTATTTCTCTTTGCATGGCTGACATCCATTCTGTCTCAATACAAGCTTCCCTGTAAGACCCAGGTTCTTTTACAACAGACATTTTAGCAAAGAAAATCAGATATTGTTGCAATAAGTTGCTATCAACGATAAAAGGAAATGTTTGGGGTGTGTAAAGAGAACCTGTAGTACCTGAGGCAGTATTTTTGCAAAGGAAAGTCACATGAGAGACATAATCATTCAACCAAGTAGGTTTTCTTTTGATTCTAGAGCTACATCTGAGGTTGTTTTGAATTTGAGAAGGTCGCATCTGAGTTTCAGTATGATCTTGAAGCATAGTAGGACTTTAAGGGTTAATTGGATGTTAGAAGTGTCATGGGAATCAGCATGATCACTTTCAAGATCAACAGTGACAGGTATAGCTGTTTGGGAAGATTCAGTAGACTATTTTTGAAGGAAAGAAAACTGCAACTCATGAAAAATGACATCCCTAAAGTAATAGATTTTATGATTATCTAGATCATATACTTTACAAGCCTTCTGTCCAATGTTGTAACCTATAAAAATGCATTTAAAGGATCTTGGGGCAAACTTATCTTTGTGAGGATAGGTATTTGTAGCAAAACAAAGAGATCCAAAGACTTTAAAGGATTGATAGTTATGATGTCTATTGTACAGCATTTTAAAAGGGGTTTTCCAGTTGAGAATAGAAGTGGGGAGCCTATTTATAACATGACTGGCCATTAAAATTGATTCTCCCCAAAACTTAAAGGTCAAACCTAATTGAAACATGAGGAACCTTGCAATTTCGAGAAGATGCCTATGCTTTCTTTCTACAACACTGTTTTATTGTGGGGTATAGGAGCATGTCTTTTAGTGTATAATTCCAATCTCCCTAAAGAGTTTTGAGATTTCTTGGTTGACAAATTCAGTCCCATTGTCAGTTCTTATGTTCATCACATTGGCATTAAACTGAGTTTTGATCATTTTCAATAATTGTGCTATGATTTCATGTGTTTGGTACTTGTTTTGGAGAAGAAAAGTCCATAGGGATCTACTATAATCATCAACCACAGTCAACACATATTGAGCTCCTGTTAATGAGGGCTTTTCATAAGTTCCCCATAGGTCCATATGAACTAACTCAAATAGCTTTGTAGTATTAGAATAACTAGATGGAAATGGCAACCTAGTCTGCTTAGACAAGTGCCAAACATTACAAGGAGACTGAATAATAGCATCTTTATTCACTATCGTAGGTACATATTTCAAGACATTTATGGGGGCATGGCCCATTCTATGGTGCCAAAGAGTAAGGTCAGAATCAATGTTGCTGTGAATATAATAAGAAGAAGAAGCACTAAGAAAAAAACATTTTTCAGAATTTTCAACTCTTCTAGCAAGATAACAAGAGTGATCAAGGATGTAAAGTCTCCCTATGACTTTCCCAATGGCTAATACTTCATCATTCTGTAGGCCCTGCAAGACAAAGTGGTTAGGGTAAAATGTAAATTTTATTTGAGCATCTTTGGCGAGTTTGTTAATAGAAAGCAGATTGAATTTGAAGTCTGGCGTATATAAGGTATCTTGCAAGTTTAGTTTTGTTGTTAGTCTGATTGATCCTATGTGTTTAACTATTTTGGTAGTTCCATCTGGCAGGTATATAGGAGTCGGGTTGTGCATTTGGTTAAAGTTAGAGAGAAGTTTATGGTTCGAGCACATGTGACTTGAAGCACCAGTGTATACTATCCAAGAATCCTTATCTAATAGGGTAAGAGCACTAAAGACATTATGAAAGTTCGAAACTACAAAATCAGTAAAGTGTGTAAAGTTAACTTGGTCCTTTTCCATTGGTTGTTTCCCCTTCATGATTTTACTCACTTCTTGTTGAACCAAGTCAGCTATGGTGGCGTTCCAATCATTATGTTTCTACCCACTCTTCTCATCTTGTATTTCCAGAGGAGTTTCAACATAATTTGCAGTTTGATTGTCGTAGGATTACATTCTCCTTCCCTTTAGCTCATTATACCAATCCGGATATCTTGTGAGTTTGAAGCAGTTTTCCCTTAAGTGACCAGTCTTTCCACAATGGCAGTGTTTATCTGATTTTCTTTCATTTTTTTTCTTATTATTCTGTTTGTTTCCAATCTTCTTCTTCCAGGAAGAATTCCCCTTTGACAACATTGCAGTGTCTCCATCTTATCTGTGAAAGATGTATTCACTTGTCTTTGCTTTTCCACCCTTAAAATCATCGAGTATGCTTTGTTAACAGTAGGGAATGGATCCATTACAAGAATCTGATTTCCAACGTGGTCATAAGAATCATTCAATCCCATCAAAAATTGCGTCAAATGATTTAAAGAATTCAACTCTGCTACAGCCTTGGCCGCGCCACATACACACTCTGGTTTGGGCTTTAACACATTCAACTCATCCCATAACCTTTTCAGTTTTATGTAGTATTGAGCCACTGAAAGATTTCCTTGCATAATTGAACTCATCTCTCACTGCAATTGATACAACAGAGGCCCATTGCACTCTCCAAATCGTTCCTTAATTTTCACCCATAGCTGCTTTGAGGATGAAGTATATAGGAACGCTTCCACTCTATCCTTGGATATTGAGTTCAATATCCACGACGCCACCATATAATCTACCCTTATCCACTGCTCATATTCTTCAGAATTTTCATCTGGCATGGGACATTTTCCATTGATAAAATCGAGCTTAACCTTCGCTCCTAGGGTAATCTTCATGGATCTACTCCATAATAGAAAATTGCTTCCGGTTAAGGGGTTTGTCACCAATACCATCCCCGGATGGTCGGAAGCTTGAAGAAAAAGAGGATCTCCAGCGTCTCCCTTCTCTTATTCCTCATGTTCAATTCTGTCGTCCTTCAAAGCCTTCGTTCATTCCGTCCATGAATTAGAACTCTGGCAATAATCTCATAGAGAAGAGAAGAAGTAATTACAATTGACTAAGATGAAGGAAGAATGAAAGGAATCAGAACCACACGATCGTGGCTTTGATACCATGTTCAAAGAGATGCAACTCCATTCTTGAAGAAACAAAGTAATTGCAGAAAGAAAACGTGAAGAACTCTGTGAGAGAATATGAACTTCGTTGCTCAAAAGCGTGAGGGAAGTTTACAGTCTGGGGTCACTTATGTACACGTGGAAATGCCAACTAATTTGTTAGAATGAACTGAGTAGCTGACTAACTAACTTGCGAATTAACAAACCGATGAAATCAGCAAGAGAGAATAAATATTTTAGTTGACACGTGTGACACACTTGTACTGACACCTTCATAGTTCAACCATGATTCATCAGGATGTGAACCCTGCCAGCATTTTCTTGGACATGAATGGGTTTTCAAAGGTTTTAAGCTTTTGGCTTTCATAATTTTGGTCCCTCGGCTAATCTGCAAGGGGCTCTTACAACAGCAAAGTACTAGCCATTAGGGACTCAATGCTCCGCACCTGAGTTCTTTTCTTTTGGAAAATTGACTGAAAAATCCGATGTCTACTCATTTGGGCTGGTTCTGTTGGAAGTGATATGTGGCACTAGAACAATGAATAATGAGATAGATGAGGGGGATCATTATCTACCTTGCCAGGTGAAAAGGAACATCCAGAGAAAAATGCTACATCAGATCATTGGCCCGTGTCTGAAAGGGAAGATAGCAATGGAATGTTTGAGTACATTTCTTGATGTTGCCCTGAGCTGCTTGCTTGACCAGCCAACAAGTAGGCCATCCATGGACGACGTTGTAAAGGGCGTAGAATTAGCATTGGAAACACAAGTGACAATAGAAGCTGCAGCAACTCTGCAGAATATCGAATGTAAAATTTTGCTAGATGCGCGTTCGATTTGGAGAATGTCTACCCAAAATTATCATTTTCTGAAACTAAAAACTTTCCGAACAATCAAGTCTTTGATACTCTTCAACATTTGAAGTTGAATACGACGACTCATTGTCAAGGTAGTTCCAGTTCCATGCCCACCAACCATGCGTTCTATTTCTTGTGTAGGTATATATCAAGCTAAGGGTAGGTTTCATATTGTTACGTATTAACCCTTTGCTTTCTACTTGTTTCTTGTTAATTTTCATTTCACATTTTTATACTTGTGTTTATTTTGTTATTGATTTTTGTTTGTTGATTAAAAAAAAGTGTTTAAATTAGTATGTGATAAAAACACTGACATGCATGTAACAATTGAAATTGATATAAGGGTAAATAATTTGTAGATTCTAATACATTTTTACATCTCATCAGTGAAATAATAAAAGATATTATTATCAAATTAGTTAATTAATAGATATTAATTATTTTTAAATTTGTATAATCTAGTTCTTATATGACATAAAAGATGTACATTTGATGTGAAAATGATGTACATAATATGAAAATAAAAAGAAAGTACTATTTTTCTAACTAAGATGAATAAGATAAAGACATTTTTAAAATTAAATAATTATTAAAAATAAAAACAATAATGAAACCAACAGTTGAGCACAATTGGAACCATCTCCATTCCTATTTTCAGTTTTTATGCATTTTCAAAAGTTGAAAAACTAATTATGATTTGGAAATGAAAATGAGATTGTATTTAGATATTTTGTATGAAAGTAATAATTTAAGTAATATAGGATTGAAAAATTAGTTGATTTATACTTTTTATATTTAAAAACTTTATTATATATTTTATTAATTTTAAAATAATAGTGGACAATTTATGTCAAATTAAATTTAAATTTAATTAATGTGATAGTATGATAATAGAGCAAGTTTACAAAAAATTAAAAATAAAAATAAATAATACTTTAAATGAAAATAGATATAAATTAGTGACTTTTTAATTTCAAATATTATTAAAAATAAAAATGGGCTTTGTAAACAAAAAGTGTTAATTGCGCAAAAATCCCTAAACCTAATTTCCATTTTGTGTTCAATCCCCACCTCATATATTCTTATTTTGTACTCCCCAATCTCAACTTTCATTTAGAAATCATTCCCCACTCGATGTGAAATTATCGAAATGTCCTCCACTTGAACAAAAAATTGCAAAGCAACCTTGCGACCCTTTCTCTTCCGTTACTAAATGAAATCATGCCCATGCTTATACAATTTCACTCCCCTTTTTTTTAAAAGTTAGTCGAATCATTCATTATTGTGAATTGAGGCAATTTTCCTCCAATTTTTGTCTTGGATTGAAGCAATCGTTCGCTGTGGACTGGAAGGTAAAGCATTCCCTTTTGGTGTTTGAGTTTGTAAGGTGCGTTTTCATCTTTTTCTCTTTTTCCATCGATTTTGTTTCGTTTTGCATGCTAACATCATATTATAAAAGGTTTTTTCTAATAAAATGTTGAATGTGTAAGTATATTTGTGATACGTTCATACAATACACCTAAAACCTGTGTTTACATACGCATTTGGGATGAAAACGTACTTGAGTTCATGGTTTTTGTACTTAAAGGTAATATTTTGTGTACTAAAATCAATAGTATTCAGAAACCTTAATATGTTGTTGTTGTAACCTGATTTAGTCAAATTTGTACTTAAATTATCTATTTTAATTATTAAGAATGTTGTTTTTAAGTTAAACAATATCTTAATTTTGTAATGATTGAGTTGGATCACAACACGATTAATATAGGGCAAGTTGGCAACTGAATTTTAGGGCTTGTATTCAAAAACAATTTGTTTGAAAGGTTTGCAGCATGTTTAGCCATTTGCTATTGTTCATGAAGAAAAACAAAGCATTAATTTATTAAGTAAAACTTCATGCATATCTAGAACAAAAGTACTCTATTTTAGTATTTTTGTTTACAGTTTTAGTATGAAAACCTTAAATGTAAGTATATATGAAGATGTCTAAAGTATTTATTTACATGATTTCTATATTTGCAATAATGGAATTAGAACCCAAAATTAGGTTCTGACACAAGCACGCCCTTAAACAAACTCCAGTTTATATATTTAACAATATGCCACAATTGAACTATTATAGTTTCAATAGAGCACAAGCAATCATTTGACAATTTAATGTATGAACAACTTCATTTGTCTTTGGTGAAGACATTGAAATTCCTTTCGGGCTCCAAAATTTTGTTTAGTGTTGCGGTTGTCTCATGTGGAGCAACTTGTCAGTATTGATCTAAAACTAAAGTCAAACATTGTTGATCACTTGTTCTCAAAACAAATTTTGAATGTTAACCATGTACAAATATTTAAAAGGTTACAAGAATTTGTGGATAGACATAGTGATGAAGATATTGAAAATTTTGTCAGGTTATATATACTTTTTGTTTTTAATACTATTTTGTTTCCAATGAGCAACTACTGTATGCTTTGTTTCATCATCCCTTATGTTAATGATCTATCTTCAATCGGGTTGTATGCATTGGGGGAGGTTGTATACAATTTTTTAGTTGAAGAATTAAGAAATCACGTGGGAGGTAAGGCGGCAGGGGTGGAAAGGAAGAAATATTTTTATGGTTGTATAGTTGGTCTATTTGTGAGTGTCTTTGAAGCTTTAAATTAAAAAATTGTAGTCATTTACTGTAAATAAGTATAATTTTTTGCTTTATGAATGACAAGGATGGTTGCATAAGCTCATTCCTTCTTTAGGAAAACTAAAATAATTGTGTGCATGCCCATTGTTGTTTCGGTAGGCTAACAGCAAGATCCCAAAGAATTTGCCTGAAGTTAAGAAAGTTTTGAAGCAAATTAAAAGGGGAAATGTAAAAGTTTAATGTTTATGTTTAGAATGATTCCCTTTGAGTTTGACATTTGAAAGAAATGTGTAAATTCCTAATGTAACAGGTTGTGTCTATCTATCCCTTTCATAAGGAGGAGAACTCATCGCTGCAACATAGGTAATTATATAGATGCACATAATTACTACTTGAAGTTTACTTTGTTATTACATTAATTTGTGCTTTTCATACAGGTTCCTATTGTGTCAAGCTATGATGTTTTAAGTTTTGAAGCTTAGTTGAGGTAAAAAAATAAAGAAGTGGAACTGCTAAAGCACAGAATTGAAATTTTGGAGATGAAAATAGGCAATGAGAAAAGGATGGCTAAAGAAGATATGGAAAATGAAGATGAGAAAGATGACGAGAAGGATAGTAATAATGATGAAGATGATGATGTTGTTGGTGCTCAAGACATCTATGAAAAATGACACTTGAAATCTATTCTTAATGAGTTTGAGACTCCGGTGGTGGTGGTGGTGATGGTCATAATGGTCGTGATGGTGATGGTGATGGTGATGGTGTTGGTGATGCTGATGTTGATGTTAATGTTGAGGGGGATAAAGAAAAGGAAAATAATATTCCATATGAAGAAAAAAGCAAAAGATGTAAGATCATACCTCTTATATTGTCTGAGATGTGAAAACAAGAGATGATCGAAAGAACAAGAGATGATCGGAAGAAAAAGAGAAAAGATGAAAACTTTGTCACACCATCCCACTCTGCACCACCAAAAAGAACAAAAGTTGGCACCCATAGAGGCTATGGTAGAGATGGAAGACATGAAAGAAAAAGGTTGCAGAGGTGAGTCAAGGAACAACTAATGACACTAATGATGCTAAAGAAATGGCTCGACATACTAAAAAGGAAAAGACTAATGCTGAAAAAGTGAGTTTAAATAATATGATGTCTGATGCTTCGTACTTGATTTCTTTGTAAAAGTACCTAAAGTGTGAACAAAACATACTATAAATTGGTTTTTAAATTGAGAAAAAATATTGTCTTCTATTTTTATTTTAATGCAAATTATATATGTCCTATATGAGTTGTACATTAGATGAGAACGATGTGATTAGATATGTTAGTAAACTAGTGAAGTTCATAAAAAAAAGAAAAATATGTTAGTGCAAAATCCATTACCACAAGTACACATCATATACAAAATCAAAATCATTCTTTAGAAAAGCAAGTACAAAATCCCTTACCACAAGTACCCAATGTGCACAAACTGAGTACATAAAGCCAGTTCACAGTTACATAAATGCCTAAATTGGGTATTTGTTTTTTGGATTTTTGGTATCATTCCTCGCGTAAGGGCAATTGTTCTCCATTCTACCTAATATGCCCATTTCATGATCATCAAGCAACGAAGTATGGTCAAAATATTTTATTAGGTTGTTCCATGTGTCAATTGAGGTCCAAATCTTTCTTTGAAAAAGCAAGTACATAATTCCTTACCACAGTACACAACTTGTACAAACTGAGTACATAAACGTAGTTTATATATACATAAGTGCCGAAACTAGATATTGTTTTTTAAATTTTCAATATCATTCTTAGCACATGAGGGAACATTCTCCACTCTACCTAATCCGGTGATGATAAGTTCAGTGGTGTAGGAAGGGGTGTCAAGTTATGCATTTGCCTTATGCATCAATACTTTATACTAGTACAAACAATTCCCAACCATTCCAACATGTGCTATGATGACCATTTATTCAACAAATCATGCATATGATGTTATACGGTCACCAATATATTGTGCAACGCATCAAATTCTAGTTAAAATCGACATTTGGCAAAGCAAGTACATAATCCCTGACCACAAATACAGAACATAGTCAAAGTGAGTACATAAACCCCATACTGAAATACATAAGTGCTAAAACTAGGTACCTTTTTCTAAATTTTCAGTGTCATTTTGCCTAATTTGGCCTTTGCATGTTTATAAGAGCACGAAGTATTTCACTGAAGACTCATTTATTGATGATAAGTTTGGTGGTGTGGGGGAGTGTTGTTTTAGTTCTTTTACCTTATGCATTAGTGCTTTATACTAGGAAGAATAACACTACAGGAGATAGGATATGAGTTTTTGTGTTCCTAAATATTCTAATATGTACTACTACAACCACATATTCAAAAAATCATGCATTTGAAGTTATGGGGTCACCAATGTGTTGTTCCACATGTCGAGTGAGGTCAAAATCATTATTTGGAAAAGCAACTACAGAATCCCTTACCACTAGTACACAACGTGTACAAACTGAGTACATAAACCCAGTTCATAGGAACATAAATGCCTAGATTGGGTAGTTTTTTCTAGATTTTTAGTATCATTATGTGCATATGGGGAGTTATCCTTCGTTCAGCCTAATATGGCCCATAGTATGTAGGCTTATTTGAGCCCATACAAGGACTTGTGTGAACTACTAACAAGCTTAGTTTAATGTGTGTTGTGGTTTTGAAGTAGCATGACCTGGAGGCAAGTCAATGTATATATCTTCGAAGAGATCGTCATTGAGAAATACATTGTCAATGCCCAACTGAGCAAGATACCAGTTGTTAATAGGAGCAAGGGCAAGTCTAATTTTAATGGCTACAAGCTTTGCAATGGGAATGAATATATCTAAGTAGTCAACGCTAAGCTATTAGTGTATCCATCAGCACTTTTCTAACTTTATGCCTATCTCCAGAACTATCAACTTTAAATTTCAGCTTAAATCCACCTACAGACTATAGCATGTTTGCTATGGAAAAGGGAACAATGATTAATGTTTTATCTATTTATAGTGTGTGAAGCTCAACTTAGATTGCATTGCCATTTGGGAAACTGAATAGCCTGATTGTAAAACTATAGCTCGAAGTGAGAAAATATGTAGAGAATGAGAGATTTATGAGATGAGAAAAGGGTGTTGTAGGAGAAATAGTTTGATAAGAGGTATAAGGAGTGATCTTGTTGGGGTTTAGCTAGAAGTAAGTTGCAATAATAGTCTCATGAGTATAAGAGAGGTCTTGTAGCTCTTGAGAATTTTTTTGCTAAAAGATTTGAGGGATTATTTGAGGAGTTTGATATAGGGGTTGAGAACTAAAGTGCTAAGAAGTTTATGATAGGAAAGTTATTTGAGCGAATGGGGAGAACAAGCCTAGGGAAGGATCAAAAATGGAGCTAGATTGTTTGAGTGATTGGGATGGAAATATATATTCATGAAAGACTATAGTTCTACAGACTACAATTTTTTTGGTGGTGATATCATATAATTTGTAACCTTTAGTAGCTCCAGGGTACCCAATAAATGTATATGGCCTAGCTCTAGGCTCAAATTTAGTTTTGTTAGCTTGAAGTGTGGATGCATGGCAAGGCATCCAATGACCTTAAGTTGGGAATAATTGAAGTAAGACATTTAAAAAAGTTGATAAAGTGATTTATTATGCAACACAAGTGATGGCTGTTAATAATGAACATTGTAGTGAGAATGCACTTGTTTCAAAAAGAAATAGGGACATCAAACTAGAAGAAAAGAGACCAAGTGATGTTGAGGAAGTGTTGGTGTCTTTATTCTACAACAAAATTTTGTTAGGGAGTCTCAATGCGAGACAATTCATAGATGTGCCATGCTAGTAAAATAGTTCAAAAAGGTTGAATTCTTTCATGTTATCCAATTTTATTTTCTTAACATTGGCACTAAAGTAAGTGTTTATTAAGGTAAGGAACTTATGGAGGATAAAAGATATATCTAATTTGTGATTCATGAGAAAAGTCCAGGTGAAATGATTATAGTTATCAACTATAGTTAGGATAAAATGGTAACTGGTGTGAGGTGGAACATGAAATAGTCCCCAAGCATCGATGTGTATTAGATTAAATAGGGAAGGATACAGATTATTATGAGAAATGTATGAAAGATGCTTACGTTTTCCTAAAGAGCATATGCTATAGTAATCTTTATGATTAGAAACATCACCTTGTAAATGAGATTTTAAGAGAGCTAACTTTCTATTTGATAGATGGTCGAGCCTATCATGCTATGTTTGATTGTACACCTTATTTAATGAATGCTTATCTTGAGCAACAACACTATTGGTGTTGAGAACATGCATGTCCTCAAGTCGTTTACCCTTGCTAATCACATGGGATGTCTTGAGATCCTAGGTCATGAAACTAGCACAATGAAAAGAGACTATAAAGGAAACATTTTGAATGAGAACACTAACAGATAAAATTTGTATATAAAATTGGGGAACATGTAAGATGTTGCAAAGACTGATGGTAAGGGTGATGGAGATTTCCTCATAAAATGAACTGGAATGGATACATTATTTGGAAGAGGCCCCGTGGTATTAGTTATTGATGTCATGCTATGAGAATGGAGAGAATATATGGTGAAATGTGCTAAAATCTATAATTTGCATTTTGTAGGAGAAATTGGAGTGAGGTGAAGAAAAACACATACATGTAGTGTGAAAGATGGAAGAGTTTTCTGTATTAGTTGGCTTCAAAGCTTGAGCAAGGTGTGTGGACATGAAGTCGATGAGCTAAATGTATTGGCTTATGTCAAGGTCTGGAAGAAATTGCCATGGTTGTTGTTGATGTATGGATGATTAGAAACTTGACTGAAAATATTTTAAGTTGGTGGAGGTTAAGATAAGCTTAGTGTAGGCTAAGGAGGTTGGTTGGACTATTGGTTCTTTGGCCTAAACTTGAATCCTAAAGGGTAACCATTCAGTTTATAGCAAGTATCGACAATATGCCAAACAATAGGAAAAAGTGTCAAGTACTACTTGTACACATGCAATATTTATAAAAAAAAGTAGAAAGTATCAAAATCACTTATGTAATATTGCCTGTACAAAAGTTTAATATTTATACAAAAAGATGCACTACTTAGTATTAAACTTCATAGTATTTAGACTCACCTCTGCAGCTTCCAAACTTTCCTCTACAGTATTCTCACTGACTTTTGCAGTATTATGAATTACCGATATATATTTTAGCTCACTTGTCCAATATTTTTCTTTGAGGTCTATCTACCTCTTCCACAGCTTTTGCAGGCACAAACCTTTATTCTCTTTGATGATAGGGGGTGTAATAAAGTTTATATCTTTTTCTTTTTCCCTCTGTATCTCTTGCTCTGATACCTTTAACAATAGAACAAGTGACATCATGCTTTTTTGCTTTTTTCTTCAAATAGAGTGTCATCTCTCTCTTCCCCCCTCCCCTGGCCAGCACCATTGATATCCTTCAAACTTTGTGCACTACGTGGAGTCTCAACCTCAGCAACAATATCCTAAGCACTGCCTTTCTTAGCACTAATCCTCTCAACACTAATAGTAGCAATGTTAAGGCATACTAGGGGACTTCCATGACCTTCCACACCATCATCACCATCATGATGGTGCTCCAAATGTGGTGCAAAAGGGGTGAAGTTCCTAGGCTCCACATAGTAGTCTCTAGTACCAGCAATAACAGCATCATGGTCATTATCATCCTAGTGATCAATATCTTTTTCATCTTCTTGTTCATTGTTTTCTTCATTCTACATCTCATTTTTTGTCCTTTTTTTTTCTTTGTCAACTTGCTTTTGCTCAACACGAACATGGGCGACTAATCCTTTGTTCTCCAACAAAACAAGTCATTACTCCAATGAATTAAATTCTTCATTTTTCTCTTTTAATTAGGCTTCAAGTCATTCAACATCAAAAGTCGATGCTAAAGGAACCTATTAAAGGACAAAAAACTAACAGTTAACTAAAGAATGTAAACTTCAATAAGTGATCATATGCACCTAAATGATTACCTATATTGAAACTACCAGTTTGTTCTTCTCAGAAAAAGGACGGATGGGCACAACCTATTACAAAAAAATTTACACGTTCATTTAAAATATCAAACTCATAATAAAGTTTTATAAACAAAAGCAATGATTTTTTACCTTATTTCTATTAATTAGCTCTAGTTTTTCTTCCACAGTAGTTGCATTGTTAAGGATCTTGCTCTCAACCCATCAGAAGAACCATCAGAATGCACGTAAAGTGTGAGGTGACCTCAATGAAGGGATTTGATCATACTCCCAGGCCTGTTATTGACGAAGGCAATCTTATAGTTATTTAAAGACAAATATCAACAATTTTATTATTAGCATTATTAAAATTTACTTACCAATAGGCCAACCGTATATCCATCAAAGCACTTTTTGTTTTTTATCTTGCCTCGTCTGACCTGCTAAATGATGGATTATTTCTTATAGTAGGCACAAATGGGGAGTGAGTCAAAATTTAAAAAGTGAGATGGGGAGTGTGGGGGGAAAACAAACAGAAAAGAAAAGAAAAGAAAGCATAAACAAAACACAAGAATGAAACCAGGATTTGGTACTTATCTCTAATTTCCACTTATAAATTTTACCCCTACTTTCTGAAAAAATCAGGCACACTCCTACGCTGACAAGAATTGTGGGACATAAATGTAAATAACAGGGCAATACTAACTATAGATCCGTCAGAAATCATTCTGCCCACCTTCGCCCTCATTTTTCATATAATTTTAAACTATCGTCAATATGCTTTAATCATTCCTCTCGTCCAATTCTTTATGTTTCTTATTAAGGAGGAAAAATAGGAAAAGGAAGAAGCCAACAAAATAATTTATCAATACTTTTGCGCAACATTTTTCAACTCCCAATCCACCAAACCTTTTCTTGAAATTTTCAGTTTAATTTGTTCTATACTCTTAGTTTGGCTGATTTTGATTAAAATTTAAGCGGCTATTTCCTATCAATTTGAGGCTTTTTTTCCTGGGTCCCTCAATTTGATCATAATTTAATGGTATTTATTTTCATTTTCTTTTCCTGTTAAATTTTAAATTTTGTGCCAGTTTGAATTTTTCTTGGAAAAAAATTGGCTCGAAGGCACCCGCTTTTTGTCTGAGATTAGTGTTTTCCTGTGGTTGTTAGTGTTAAAAAGGAAAACGATTGTCACAATGAATTTGTGATTTTGAAGGAAACAATTATCTGGGCTGTTGAAATTTTAGATGGGGAGCTGTGAAGGTGGAGATGACCAAGCTTCTGGATGGATGCAAGTCAAAAAGGTCTCTTTGCGCACACCCTTTTGTTAGAGAGATCGAAGAATGAATTGTTCCTTTACATGTTATGGATTAAAATTTTGCATTTTTATGTCTTTTTATTGCGGTTATGTATATGATGAGCAGAAATACAAAATGTTTCCAAATTTACATTTCTTTGTGTTAGGATTTGAGTTTTCAATCGTTAGAATGATATATCAAGGAGAGGCTGTAATTATCAAAAAGAAAAAAAGAAAGAAGAAAGTTAAAAAAACACGGAGAGACTGAAGTAGTTCATGACTGAGGGCTATCATAGAATTGAACTGGACTGAAGTTTCCATTACTTCTTCATAATATTTGTTTGAGTGAATTAACTTTATCTTTATATTTGATGAATTTGACACGCTGTGGTTCAATCCAGTATGTGTTTATGTAGTTGACTAACCAGCTCTAACATGATACATTTGCCTCTCAAGATATCTTCACTTATTCCTGATTCAGTTTTAATTAGAATTGAGATTCCAAGTATCATGAAATCAATGTGTGTAACGTTCCAATTCTGGTGATCATTTTGTGCACTAGTTTGTCAAGTCATGTAGCTTGCACAATCGCAGTTCAGCCCCTAGTCCTAACTTTCTTGCTGCACTGGTAATTTTATTACATGCATATCTGATTCCCCTTTTTTCTTCTGTTAAGTACATCCAGATTCGTCTGTTGATATTTTCTGGCTAATGGCACAAAGTAGGAACTTTCCCCTTGTGTCTTTAAGATCTTTGTGAATTTGATTTTGTTTCATCTGAGTCATTTCATGAACTTCCTGCCCAGAAACACAGAAGCAATTTGAAGTTCTCACTACATGGTTGGGTTGAAGAGCTCTCTGGAAAACAGAGTTCTGGCAAGCCAAACAATTGTTTTTCATTGGGTCAGAAATTGGAGAGTAGCATAAATGACACACCTTCCAATGCAAGTAATGATTGTGCAGTGCACAACGTCAATAATGCTGTGAAATCCACTTCTATCTCTGCTGAGGATGAGGCAGTTAATCATTACCTTGACAAATGTGTTGTTGCGCAAAGTAATGAAGACTTAGATTCATCTCATTTGCCAGCCACAAACACCGTAGATCCTAGACATGAATTAGTAGTCAATCAGGAAAATACTCACAAAGAAAATATCCTCCCAAAAATCAAGTGGGGCGACTTGGATGAAAGAACACTAGTACATTACGGAAAAGTTTCTGGAGGTAAATTTAAATTTGGTGGAATCAAAAATCACGCTATGGTTTCTGTGAAGGCTGAGGGTGCTGGTGAATATCTTTCATGTGTTCTTCCACCTGATCCTGAGGAGAACAAATTTGTTGGAGCTGCAATTTCTGAAGATCAGGTTCTTCTACAGTCTCATTCTGCGTCTTCGAGGACTATATCTGTCAAGGAAACCAAAGAGGTGAATGAAGTGTCTTTAGAAGATGTTAAAGAGAAAATTACTAGTGAAAAAATAGTTTGTCAGTGTACTACTATTTCAGATTTTGACATTGAGCATGAGAATTTCAAGCTGGAAAATGAGAATACCTACAACCTTTCTGGGGATAATATTGGCTGCACAGACAATGAAAGGGTGACGATGATGAAATCAACTAATTTTTTATCTGAATCAGTTTGTTTGGATGTTTCTGTAGTACCACTTATTGATGCAGCTCCAAGCAAAGTGACAACCACTCTATATTCTGACACACCACTTCCAGAGAATAGTGAACCTGAAACGGGTGAAGAATCTATGTTGGCAGCTTCAATTGAAGAGTCCAGTGATAAAAATCATAAACCAAACTCTGATAATTTACCAGACACCGAGAATATAGATGCTATCAATTCTGATGCCACAGGTGAAAGCAAAGAAAGATTCAGAGAACGCCTTTGGTGCTTTCTCTTTGAAAACCTTAATCGGGCTGTAGATGAACTCTATCTTCTGTGTGAACTTGAATGTGACCTTGAGCAAATGCAAGAGGCAAGCCTTGTACTTGGAGAAGCTGCATCTGACTTTAGAGAACTAAAATCTAGAGTTGAAAAGTTTGAGAAATTGAAAAGGTCC
Organism: Jacaranda copaia; assembly: GCA_014898725.1. Classification (NCBI taxonomy): domain Eukaryota; kingdom Viridiplantae; phylum Streptophyta; class Magnoliopsida; order Lamiales; family Bignoniaceae; genus Jacaranda; species Jacaranda copaia. Next base: position 141,890 of record JACGDI010005248.1, on the reverse strand, counting down.
TCATCTCATGGGGCTGATGGGGCTCCATTGGTAATGCATTCTGATCATCGCAGGCCACATGCCCTCTCATGGGAGGTCAGTTTTCTTGTTCCTTCAGATGCAAATATAATATTATGTAGGTTTCTAAGATCGAGATATTTAGGCATTATTGCTTCTACTTGATGTGATGCATATGCTTCATACTTGTACTCCTAATAATCAAGTAACCAGAAATAAATAAAAAAATAAAAAATATTGTTCAGGGAAAGATAAGCAAAAAAATTGTTACCTCCTTGCTCCTTTTTTCTTGTAATCCTTGGTCCATGACTTTGATATTTGATCATTGTCCAGTCTCTTTCAGAACTCCTTTATTTTTCCTTTTGCCAATGCTCATTATGAAATAATATTCCACAATAAAATAAATATTTATTTCTGAATCTCTCTTTATTTATTTATGGTGAACTGTTCATATCTTGTAGCAACTTTGAAAATTGAGGTGTTATTATTTAAAATTCAATCATGATCCTTAAAGAAATTTTTAAAAGAGATAATCTCATGTGAAGAGATGGAGATTGTCTGTGCATTAATCTGTCAAGTGTTTCTCTGAAATTCTCAATTTCAGTTGTTAGCTGATAATAGAGACAAATTGACATCAATTTCTACCTACTGTTCAGTATTTGCTTGTTGTCTAGAGATCTTACTCTTTTTTTGGAAGGGCAGGTCCGTCGAATGACAACTTCACCACGCAGGGCAGAGATTTTGTCTTCATCTCTTGAGGCTTTTAGGAAAATACAGCAAGAGAGGACTAGTGAACGTACCAATAATGCTGAGAATCTGGGGTCTAATTGTCATAGTAGCCATTTCGGAACAAGGGATATTTTGGGCTTGGAGAAGCATGCTAAGAAAGATGATTTAGTGGGTGATTCTAAAGTATTTATTGTAAAGGCAAAGACACATACTGGAGTCTCGGATAAAGAGAAGAGAAACCTTGACTCAGGTAAATCAAGTTCTATGGCATCTAAATTACCTAAGAAAGAGGGTTCTGCTACCTGTGCCAATGGAAAAACTAATCACGAACTGCATGGATCTGCTTCCGAGGCTGAGAAGCTTCTTCATAAGAAAAACAAAATCTCAGCAGAACACACTGCTGAGAAAAATCTAAAATCAGCTGATCCCATGACAAGACATATTCCTTTTCCTGAAAGAGAAAAGAGAAACGGATACTCGGGGAAGTCACTAGATGCTTGGAAAGAGAAAAGGAATTGGGAGGACATACTTGCATCACCGCATCGTGTATCTTCCCGTTTCTCTTACTCACCAGGCATGGGCCGGAAAAGCGCTGAGCGAGTACGTGTCTTACACGATAAACTTATGTCTCCTGAAAAGAAGAAAAAATCTGCTCTTGATCTTAAAAAAGAAGCAGAAGAAAAACATGCGCGGGCCACAAGAATAAGAACTCAACTTGAACACGAGAGAATTCAAAAGCTTCAACGGACATCAGAGAAACTGAATCGTGTAAATGAATGGCAAATTGTTCGCAGCAATAAGTTGCGAGAATCGATGTTTGCACGCCATCAGCGTAGTGAATCAAGACATGAAGCTTATTTAGCTGAGGTTGTGAGAAGAGCTGGTGATGAGAGCAGTAAGGTTAATGAGGTACGGTTCATCACCTCATTGAATGAAGAGAACAAAAAGCATATATTGCGCAAAAAGCTTCAGGATTCTGAATTGAGGAGAGCAGAGAAACTTCAAGTAATAAAAACTAAACAGAAAGAGGACATGGCTAGGGAAGAAGCTGTTTTGGAACGTAAAAGGCTCATTGAAGCTGAGAAGTTGCAGCGTCTTGCAGAGACTCAGAGAAGAAAGGAAGAGGCTCAAGTAAGAAGGGAAGAAGAACGAAAAGCGTCAAGTGCAGCACGTGAAGCCAAGGCTATGGAACAGATGCGAAGGAAAGAGATTCGAGCCAAAGCTCGGCAGGAGGAAGCTGAACTCTTGGCTCAGAAATTAGCCGAAAGACTCAGGGAAAGCGAACTGCGGCGGAAGTTTTATCTTGAACAAATTCGGGAAAAAGCATCAATGGATTTTAGGGACCAATCTTCACCTTTATTGCGACGCTTTGCTGTTAAAGAAGGCCAAGTCCAAGGCAGATCAACTTTGTACAGTAATGCAGATGATAATCTTGCAAATGATAGTAGTTGCACATCAGCCTCTGGTATCTTAACTAGTGAGGCATTGCAACACTCACAAAAGCGAAGGATCAAAAAAATCCGACAAAGACTTATGTCACTGAAACATGAATTTCCTGAGCCTTCTGCTGGACTTGAAAGCTCTAGTCTTGGCTATAGGACTGCTGTTGGAACTGCAAGGGGAAAAATTGGAAGGTGGCTTCAGGATTTGCAAAAACTTCGCCAAGCAAGGAAAGATGGTACTGCTAATTTTGGACTGATAACTGCTGAAATGATCAAGGTAGTCAGCCTGCATTCCAAGTTTTTGGTTGACTATTTATTCCTGTTTATTTTTATGAGTCGTTTCTTATTTTATCTTGTTCTTCGGATTCAGTTAATCATTGGTTTTGACATAATTGTTATTTATGTTTTTGAATAATTTAGTTCTTGGAGGGAAGGGATGCTGAGTTGCAGGCTTCTCGCCAAGCTGGTCTGCTAGATTTTATTGCTTCTGCCCTGCCGGCTTCTCACATATCTAAGCCTGGAGCCTGCCACGTTACCATATACCTTTTAAGGCTTCTAAGGGTAGTGCTGGCAACACCAGCAAACAAATGTTATTTTCTTGTACAGAATCTCTTGCCTCCAATCATTCCGATGTTGGCCGCAGCACTTGAGAACTATATTAAGATGGCGGCATCATTAAATATCCCTGGTCCAACTAATTTTATCTCAAGTAAAACCTCAACTGGAAATTTGGAGTCAATTTCTGAAATTGTGGATGGTTTTCTATGGACTGTTGCAGCAATTATTGGTCATGTAAGCTGTAATGAATACCAACTTCAGATGCAGGATGGTTTGATAGAACTTGTTATTGCATACCAAATTATTCACCGACTACGAGATTTTTTTGCACTTTATGATAGGCCACAGGTGGAAGGCTCACCTTTTCCTTCATCTATTCTCCTTGGTATTAATTTATTGACAGTTCTGACTTCCAAATTCAGAGAATCATCTTCAATAGATTGGGATTCTTCTCCTGCTGATTTGATGCTAGGGAATAAAGTTGGACAGACAAAACTTTCTGGGCCTGCTGATTTAAGATTCACTTCATGTGAATCTAGTGCAGGTGGCAGGCCTCTTATGTCAACAACTGGCAACTTACCTACAAATTTGCCAGATTTACCAGAGGGCAGGCCAATAAATGAAACTTCAAATATTCCTGGTAGTCCAACTCTCATTTCTGATAACTCTCATGATGTTGAGCATATAGCTTCTAAGGTCCAGACAGTTGATGCCATGGATGAGCCACTTAGAGCTGCAACAGAAGATAAACAACAGTGGTCTGTTACTCAAAAGGATAAAAATAATTCTGTAAGCAATAGTGCAGAACAAAACAATGGAAATTGCTCCGACTCAAAGCATCCTGCAACATTTCTTCTTTCTGCAATGTCTGAGACTGGCTTAGTATGTCTTCCTTCAATGTTAACTGCTGCGCTATTGCAGGCCAACAACCGGTTGTCTGCTGAACAGGTTAAGTTACATCCTTCTTTTAATGAGTATCATAGTTTTTCAGTAATTGTTTTGCATAATCCATGTCATTCAATTCTTTTCCTTGTTATCTGTGAACTTCTCTGTAATTGTATTTGAGCAAGTTTGTTTCGTGTCACACATTTGAGTCTAATTTATTGCATCATCTTCTTGTATTTTGTTTCTTCTTTCAATGAGCACATAGATCCAGGTATGAGGCGAGTAAATGTTGGAATTCAATATTCCTGTATATTTAGTTTCAAGCATGTATTATATCAGCTGGACGGTTTATTTCAGTTAAGAAAACTTCACTGGGCAGTTTTTATATTTGATCGCTCATAAAACTGAGAAATGATATTACTCAATTTCACTATTTAGAGTCCACAAAAAAATTTCCAATTTGAGCATTTTAGACTACTGTTGTCAACACTGTCCAGCAGCTCATATGTTTGTCGGATTCAGTGACTATCCATTTTTGTTGTGCACCTGTTATGAATGAACAAATGTTTACTCATGCCCTGTCTGCAATCTGACTTGCTATGTATTCAATGAGTTTCTTAGGATATATGTAATGATGTAAAGTTTCCATTCATTCTATGTTCATATCCACCACCATGAGTGTGAGTTTGGGTAATCTGTAGATGTATGACACATCATTCTTGGTATCTTCAACAAAAAACACAAGCCTCCAAGATTATTTGATATTGTTAGCTTTCTCTCATCAGAGCTTGACTCATAATTTCTATCATTTTCCTGTTTCTTTTCCAAAGGAGTTTTTGCAGAAAAAAGGCAGTCGTTTAAAGCAAATACCTGCTAAGTAGAACTCAACTTTATTGGATAAAGAGTTAACAAAATTGAACCTCAATTCTAGAATTTGATGGCTAGCTAGACAGTATTGAGAAGTTCGTAATGTATGGCAAATTTCATCCTCAATGTACCTATATAAATATTTATGATGAATTTCTCATGTGGGATATTGTTACCGTTGTAATACACTTGTGCAGAAACTATATCTATGATGAGAAGGTCTGTTTTGAGAATTTATCTACATATTTTCCACCATGTAACATTCAATAATTTTTGCTGAACCATAAATTTCAGAGCTCGTATATCCTTCCTTATAATTTCGAGGAAGTGGCTACAGGAGTTCTGAAGGTTTTGAACAATCTTGCTCTGATAGACGTAACCTTCATCCAGAAAATGCTAGTAAGTCCAACTCCTCCATGGAGGCTTTTAGGTAGATGGTGGCTTGCTTCCTTGCCTCACCTCCACAACTTGACACGATTTTCATTTATTCCTTTTTCTTTCTGATCCAAGTTGATTATATTCTCCTAAATCAATTTCAGGCTCGGCCAGACCTGAAAATGGAGTTCTTTCACTTGATGAGTTTTATCCTTTCTCATTGCACAAGCAATTGGGGAGTAGCCACTGATAAGGTAACACTACACTTGTCTTTGTCAGTATCATTTAGCATATATGGTGGACATACTACTAGATGCATGCATATCCATCTTAGTAATTCAGAATATGGAGTTAATTACACTTTCCATTCCTCTGAATGGCTAAATTGCTAGCTCCTCCCCTCCTTAAATAACTACAAAACCTTCACCTCTAAGTTTGTTTTGTTGAAAAAATCGAACTGGAGTTCTAAATAGGTCATGTTGCCATCTACTTGAAAAATATTTAAATTTATTAGTTTGTTAATGACCATTCTGCTCCTAAATGTCTTCATGCTGTTTAGTAATGTTTATATATGAGAGGTGTACTTTTAATATTTATCTTGTTGAAGGTATGTCTTTGTTATAATTATAATTAAATTTCATTGGCCTAAAAATTCTAGATATCTTAAATGCAAATATTTTTGTTGTTAGGATATTGGATTTGAGCTCTTAGAATGGGCTTAATCTCAACTTTTGTTGCCTAAAGTCAGTGCCAACCTTATAAAACCCTAAATTGATTCTCTCCCTTCTCACAACTACAGCCCATCCTCTCTCTCGGCCTCCTCTCCCCCTCTCTTTCACTCCCTTGTCGTCACTGTCATCACCTTATCGTTTTGATCTCTTACCCTGCAATGCTGAACATCCCCTCTCTTCTTTCCCTTTTTTCCTTATAGTTGCATGCCTCTCTTTTTTTCTAGTCATGTCCTCCCTCCCTTCGTTGCCTACTTTCTCCTCTCTCTCCCTCCCTCTTTCTCCACTGCACTACTCAAACTTTTCTTCCTGCCCCTCCCCACCTTCTCTTCCTCTCTCCTTACTCTATCGGCCCATGTCTCTCTCCTTACTCGCTGTCATCCCTCCTCCCTTGGTTTCCCCATTACCAACCCCATGATGAAAAGAAAACCCATGATCAAAGAAGGAAAAAGATTCAAGACAAAGAAAATAGAACAAAAAAGAAAAAATGAGAGGAAAAGGAAACAGTACTAAGATAATTTTTTTAATTATTTTATTATATAGCATTAAGTCTAATTATTTTTCAAATTCCATATCCCAATTCTGTAAAGCTAGAAGAATTACTTAAACAACTCATTTTTTGTCTTCAAAAATGCAAGAATGATTTTCTGTGTATGAAATATTTTGCAAAGGTGGAGAAGCAACCACTAACAGCTAACATTTTGGTTCCAAAAGACTGGTATTTTCATTCAATACTTCTATTTTTAGATCATTGTTTCATACATTTTCTCCATTTATGCACACTTAGTTACATTGACACCCCTTCTAAGTTTTAAATCTTACCAAGGGCATTCTTGTCAGCAAAATGAAGCAAGACAACAAACTATAAAAATGAATAGAAACTTGAAAACACAACAAAATGACACTAAAAACATACAAACAACTCACTGTGATGATATAGTCAGCTGCTAATACAGTAGTTTTGAATGACCTTTTCCTAGTTGTAGCATGTCTATTTAATTTATAGAGAGTTACCAAGACACAATGACATTTGGTCAAATTCATGGTTTTGCATAATAACACTGCCTACCACTGTTCATAATATTTCTATTGCATGTTTGTTCCCACTAAATTTTTCCAGCCGGGATAGTGATATGTCAGCCAAAGGATGCTTTTAAGAAATATACCCCTGGGCCAATGTCTTCATTTTCAACCAAATTTTGCATACAGAAATGCCCTTTTAACTTGTGCATGTGTGTGCTGTATGTACAGATGAATACTGACCTGGTTATTACTATAAACCTTCTCAAGTTTCAATGTAATACAATTTTCTGAAGCAATTTTTCAAATTTTAATGTTTTCTTGTCTTTTAACTTTTATTTATTAACATCTCTTTCTTTTTTATCTAGTAATTTTATCCTAGCTATTAGTGTTCAACTAAAGTAAAATTAATATAAGTGATCAATTTTAGCTAATCAAATAAATAATTAACTATTTTTAACTTAATTAATCAAATAATTGATTTTTAACCTTGTCTTTTCAGTAATTAAATTTAGTAATTAATATGACTGATCAAATGATAAATTACTATTTACTTTTTACTGGTTAATTAATCAAATAACTATCAATTTTAACTAATTTCAATAATAATTATTTGATTAATCAAATTTGATTTTTAGAAATTGAATGATTTCATTATTGCACTTAGAGAAATAGTATAAGTTAATTACTCAATCATATTAATTGAGCTATTATTTTGATTGTGGGAGTAACTCTCAACCAATTGAAAGCTAAAATGATTGATTAATGACTAAAGAAAACCCATTAGCTATGACAAATTATATAATTCTAGTTAAATAAACTCAAATGAATAAAAACTAATGTATAAATATGTTAAATCTATATAGAGGGGTAATTTCATCCTCACAATAATTTAACTTTTGAATATATTTGTTGGCTATTTTTCAGAAGGTAACTGGGGGTGTAAGTATAATTTTTCAATGGTGAAGGGTATGATGCCTCAAGTGGACGAGAAAGGGAAATATTGAACAACATATAAAATTTACCTTTAGCTCTGAAACCTATATGCATCAATTGGGTTGTGTATCTGATTCTGCCAAAATTATGCAGTATCCTATTCTCGAGATTTCCAGTCCATTGTAGTGCTCTAAGTTGGATGTCCATTATGAGTTTTGGTTAATGTTCAACTTCCCTTAGGATCTTATGACGTCCATGGTAACCATAGTTATTAAAGGTGAGAGGCGGGCGAGGGGCCCATTTTTAAAGCAAGAGGCAAGGCGAGAGGAAGGCGACCAAAATGCGAACAAGACAACAATTTTAAAATATATATATATATAAGCATATAGTGCGAAGATTCCAAAAAACATGTTTTAGATAACAAAAAATATGTTCTAGATGAAGCTTGTCTGGAACCGGAAGTCGACATATTTTCAAGCTGAAAATGTAAAATAATATATTTTGATTTTAGAATAAAGTATGAAAAAACAAAACAAATGAAAAAATAGGAAAAAATTTTTAAAAAAAATGAAAAATGAAAAAAAGAAAAGAAAAAACTGAACATAAAAATTTAAAAATAAAAATAGTGCACAGATTTTAAATGAAAACAGTGAAAAAATTAAATAATAAACAAAATAATTACAAAAAATATACTTAAAACAGGAAAAAAAATAATTACAGAAAATATAAAAAAACAGTAAATAATCATTTAAAATAAGTTAAATGAAATTAAAAACCTAAAATCTTACATTTTCTACATAAAACAGAAAACAGAAAAAAAAAATCGAAAAACTGTACCTTGACCAGTGGCCGCCGGCGGCGGACCAGCAGCAGAATGGGTGTGGTCTGGTCAGCTGATTGTGAGTTGTGTGCAAATGGGTCCACTTTGCTTTATTTTATTTGTTTTGTTAATTTTTATTTAAGAAATTTCCTTTTTTGTTTTTAAAACCCATCAATTTATTGAATTTTCCTTTTTTTAAAAAAACCAAAAAGAAGACCCTGATTCAGTGTGGTAGGCGAGGCGCCCAGGCTGCACCTCACCTAGTCACCTCAGGCAAGCTAGGCGCTCGCCTTTAATTACAGTGATGGTAACTTGAGAAAGAAGCTAAGGAATCTTCCATGATAATTATATTAGAAGCTTTCTTTCTAACTGCTTATTATTTTAATTTTTTGTAATGACTAATGGTATGAGAGAATAGAAATCTTAACTAATAACTAGTAATACTGGATTATATAGGAAATACAGCACAAAAATAGTGCATGACAGACACTCCAAAGGTTGTCTTTAACTTCATCTTTTGTGTTACTTACTCTGCAGTCACTGCCATAAAAAAGCAATTCACTGTGAGTGGCTATAAAATTCTTCAAGTGCAGCACGATGAGTGCTTTGTTCTCCTTAGGAATTCAAAGCAAACTACAAGAAAAATAGTGTAAATTTAAACTAACAGCGGAAGGAACTGAAAATATACTTTCTATTCGGCAAAAAATTGCAAGCCCATCAATGATAACTGAAGTATCATTAAGGATGCCTCAAAAGGATTAATATACAGGTTGGGTCAATGCCTTAACCCCTGCCTAAAAGCAGTTTATTTTGAAAAAAAAGGATGCCTTAGAAGGAGGCAAGGACCACCAACTCAATTATTTCAACTAGTCAGCATGATGAGAGGATTGGCCATTAATAGTAATTTACATCTATCAAAAATAAACAAAAGTTGCATTTGTGCATCATGTGTTGCAAAGTTGAACTGCAGTGGCAAAAACTTAGATGCTATTTTGATATTATGCACGTTAAACAGATTCACTCTAATTGCAAAAGTAGATCATAATTCGATACCAAGCTTTGAGAACTCAAAATATCATCCAATAGAATCATAATTTGTGAACAAATCACAACTTTTTGTGTGCTAAAAAATTTTGAATATTTGATGAACTGGACAAGAATGAAATGATAACATTTTTATATTCTAGTAACCTTGTTTATTTGTTTTACTTTCATATCGATGTATGCTAATTTCCCTTTATCATTCTTTTTTAAATGCTGATTTTTTTAGCAAAAATTTGCTAATTTTGTGCTTCTTTGGTTTTTTTGGTGGTATTGTGTCTATTTTTAGGCATTGTTTTCTTTTCATCAGATCAGTTGCATTGTTTCTCTATGTAATAAATCATTTGGACAATCACTGGCAGCAACTGTGGATCTTTATTAAAAACGCAGTACATCAGAGGTCATGGATATCTCTCTTTGTTAGATAGGCACTCTCTTCTTTGCGGCTATCAGTCACATAATTTCTGGTCTTTCAATCAAATCAGTTGTTAATTTCCATTGATGACTCATATTTGAGATAAACCTTGATTCAAATGAATCACCACTGACTAAAGTCAACTTGCTCTTCTTTTTTGTGCCCTTTTCACTTGTTTTATCTAATGGGATTATATCTAGTGAACTTACGAGAGATTTGGAAAGTTTGGACCTAAGGATCAGGCTAGGATCCTGCTGTCTGTTATGCTATTGGATTGGCAAGAAAACACTAGGCTTGACATGCAACTCAAATGATGGTAAACCATTTGCAGAATGGACCCATTAAACTACTAACTTGATAAAAGAAAATTTTCATCCATTTAAGACATCAAGCTTCCATTACCTCAAATTAATTCTTCAAAGTTAATGTCATTGATTGATGCAACAAAGAGTCATAGGTAATCTTGTCATTTAATTGTTTGTTTTTTGAAATTTAATTCGGTTTTTGTAATCAGATAACATAATAATTAGAATGAGTATACATTTAGATACCCTTTTGAATTTGCAGGAAGGGGTTTTCTGTCATAAGGTATTTTTGTTCTTCTATGTTGGGATCTAGAACTATCCCTAATGCAAAGAAAATTTTCTGTGCAAAAATCAGTTGCAAAAGATTCAGCTGCAGAGTAGTCATGAGTAGTTTAGAAGACAAAGGGACGTCATTGTTGTAGTATAATGTCTAAGCTGTTCCTAGATTGAAGACATGAGAGTCTGATGCATCCATCTTTTCTGTGATGGCTTGAATCCTAGCAAATCTGTACCATAGCCTGTCTATATTTACCCCTACTGAAGCTAGTAATCCGTACATTTTGTATGGGAATCTGTATTTTTTGTGCATCTTCTATCTCTTGATTTTCTTGACACAACTGTTCTGATGTGTCTGCATTTCTCAGATTGGTATACTCTTGCTGGAATCATTGTCACTTCTTGGTTATTTTGCGTTGTTCCATCCTGAGAATCAAGCTGTCCTTTGTTGGGGAAAGGGCCCTACCATCCTTCACAAGGTCAGTAGATTTTATTAACAGCTCATGTTATACCTTGGAAATTAGAGAGAATCTAACTGGGCCCCCGGAAAAAACAGGTGTGCGATTTGCCTTTTGTGTTCTTCAGTGATCCAGAATTTATGCCCATTCTGGCGGGCACATTGGTGGCTGCCTCCTACGGATGTGAACAGAACAAGGCCGTTATTCAGCAAGAACTCAGCATGGATATGCTCCTTCCATCGCTTAAATCATGCAAAAGCAATGCGCCTGCTAATCATGTCATGTCAGTCCAGAATGGTCCTCAAGCTGAGAATTCAGGTGAATCAAATCAGATGGGTCCTGAAAGAAAAGCTCAGGCTGATGCATCTCAAAAATCTAACCGGAACTATTCAAAAAGCACTCGGGTCATTCCCCAGAGAGGTGGTGTCCCAGCCGGTAATATCAGAAGTATCAAGGCAAGAAACCAGAGAGACAGCAAAGTGGTGAAGCTTAGTGAAGAAGTGGCGCCATCTGCTTCTGAAACTTCCACTTTGATGCTGCACTGTAGATTTCCTCTAAGCTTCATCGAGAAAGCCGAACAGTTTTTTGCTGCGGAGATTAACACAAGCAATGGTGAATTGGCCTGATTTGAACAATTTTCCCAGGTCTAAAAAGTGAGTACTATATAAATTACAGACTATTTTCATTGTCTCTAGTCAGAAAGATTCTATTTCTTTAATAGAAGAAATGGAGAATCCATCCGATTTTTCATTCTAAATGCACTCGTTGTAATGAGGTTAACCAATGTGAAAAAGAAAATGAGAAGGAGAAATTATATCATGCAATATTGATTTTATCTTTTCTCCTAGACAAGGCAAACGTGCATTGTAATTTGGACAGAAAGTTCTTGATGTTACTAATTATTATTATTATGACGATGACGATGACGATGACGATGATGTTAGGGAATAGCAAAGTGTATTTGCCATGTTCATATATGGTTGTCCTTTTGAGTTATTATTGTTGATAATTTTTTTAATGAAATAATATCTATATCTATACTTACTATAAAAGGATGAATAAGTATAATGATTTTTTTTCCTTTTATGCGAGGACAAAAATATTTGTTCCTAATAAAATTATTATATTCAATTCTTATGGTTTAATGGTAATTGCAATTAAATTAAGTTTATTTTTAATTAAATTTATAGAAAAATGAGAACTATAATTAAGTGAATTAAATCTATCAAGTTAAATAATGTATTTACATCAAATCTATATACATTGTATTTAGATTCATAGAAAATGATAACCATAATTAATTAAATCTTTCATCATAAATAATAATGTATATTCATCAAATATATATCATTGTATTTAATATATTTGTTACAAATTAAATATATTTTTAATTAGATTTATAGAAAATAGTAATTACATTAAAATTAATTAAATAAGTTTTCTACCTAGCAAATGTAATTACATATATTGAAATTATCATGTTTAATACACAGTTTAATGATAATTACAATCAAATTAAGTTTACTTTTAATTAGATTTGTAACACCCCAAATTTTAAAATCATAAAATATTACAAAATATGAAATCGATAAATTTAGCTTGATTAATTTTGGGTTGATTTAATTACAGCTTAGAATTAAATATTTATAGTCAAGGGTTTGGATCGCAAATAAAAGGATTTGATTGCACAAAATTATAAAGTCTAGGGGTTAATGTGGAGAAGTTAAAAATTGGAGGACTTTGAAATAATTAAATTTGAACCTAATTGCCTAAAAATAGAAATATTAGGGACCAATGTGTAAGAGTTGAAAGTTGGAAGACTTAATTGAAAGCTAGGGACCAAATTGGGGGGTGGTTAAAAGTTTTGGGGTGAAAAGTGGGACGATCAGAAATTTTGGGGCTAAATTGAAAATGTTGAAAATATATTTATATATATATAAGATTGAGGACAAAATTTTCTCAAATTCTCAAAAATGGCCTGAGAACTTCCCCACCAGCGAATCATCAGAAAATGGCCATGAAACTTGAAACTAAACCATTGTTGGCTTCCTCTAGTTGAGAGGAGCACAACCATACCAACCTTGACCAAAAACAATTGGTGAAACAGTCGAAACAACAAGACTACAACGACAAGCAACAGGTGTGGTGGTTTTGAGCTTTCTAGCAACGGGTTCGGTCGGAATTTCATGGGCAAGCTTTTGGTGATGCCAATTTTGGGTTTTAACCAGTGGTGGCGGAGAAATTTGAGGTGGTGGGACACGACGGCGAGAAAGGTTTGTCGTGGCTTCAACTAGCCAATTGATTGGCTTATTGTGGTCGAAATTAGAAATTATTTTGGGGGTTTTACTCTTGGAGCCGAGATGCATCTGGTGGTGGGGTTGATTCAATCTCCGACAACAATGCATGGCGGTAGTTTTTGGGTAGTTTGCTCAAAATTCAATTCTAGACTCATTGGGCTATTTTCGGCCAATGACTAGATTCCGTTCAACCCAATTTCGGTAATTTTCAATAATCGAATTTTAATTCAATTAATTTGTTAAATGTAACTGGATTTTCATATTAATGTCTAGTTATGACATGAACTAAGACCATTAAACTATAGTTTAGCCCAAGTTATAGATTAATCCTATTAAATCAAAATTATTATATTATAGTTTAACTCAGATCGATGATTTAATTTTATAAGTGTTGCATTAAGACTTAATTGTAAGATTCAAACTTGGTAAATTAAGAAGGATGGCTTTATATTTGTATTCGTGGGCCTAGCAACGTGATATGTTACAAACTATATAGAATTATATCCAATTCAGAATTTTAAGTTATGTGAATATTGGAATGAAAATAAATTATTAAATTGTTGTTGAGACCTTCCGTAAGACTTTATCAACCAGTTTACCGACATGTCAAGTTAAAGAATATAATAGATAATTGTCTTGCATTTCTATGTGACATTAAATTTGAGAATTATAACTAGACAGTTAGAGTAATTGAGAAACTTAAGGAGAATATTTAAATGTGTTAAGAATTATGATTCAAATACCGTAATATTATTTACTTTGAATTTTAAATTAATTGAAAAGAAAGGTCATGAACTATTTAAACACATAAGAATTATTAGGACTATATCAGAATACCTTTAAGTTGATAAAAATGTTTGTTATATTTATGGTTGAGATCAGAGGATTGATAGAATGATAACTCAAATTATCTTATAACAGTTCTCGGGCTAACTAGGAAGCCATGACTTAAGCGACCACAAGTAGGAATTCCTCTTCATGTTTATACTCAATAGTATGAGATTCTTTGCTAGCAAAAGAATATAGATACTTGTTACTATATCCTGTTCATTTGCTTTCGTTTGATCTCTATGTTAAAAATAGTACTCCACATCGTCCTTCCATATTGAGCACTTTTGTTGTCTTTGATTGACATCGTTTTATCATAAAGTAGCGATTATGTTGAGGAAGCTAAAAATGATTTCAAAATATATATATTTTATCGCCATGTCTTCTTGAAAACCAGTCTAGTGCTGAGTCAGTTTTATGGTAACATGGCGACTTGATTTGTGTTGTGAAATGCTGTTGAGCACTAATTATTGATCATTGATACTGAACTGATTATTGATACCCTTGGGGATAGGCCCTAGGATCGATTTTGAAAGACGACCGGGCAGTACGGACTAATGGTGGCTAGTCTCTGGTCGATGCCCTATTCCAATTATCTTATCTCCTAGCCGATTGGAGGTAACTGTCTATGAACGGGATAAGGCATGTAGCTGGTCGTGCCATCTATATGTGTATAACCCAGTCGATCACTCGAGCTGAAGGAATAAGGGTTTCTATATTTTTGAAAGTGGAGAGACAAGGTAGGAGAACTACCAACAGCATGGTTTGTAAAGGTATTATGGATTTCACCTTTAGTGTTATTTAATCTTATCTTTTGTTCCTTACCTGTATCCTGTATTCAATTCCTCAAGTCAAGGTTTATATTTTGAAACCCCAGTGAGAGATAGTGAATTTTGTCAAGTCTCATCATCGGTATGGGACAGTGATGGGATGGATCATCCTTAAATTTTGAATAAAACATTCTCTCACAATTTCTAAAAATATTTATATTTTATTTACTTCTACTATTTGTGAAATTATTACATTGTTGTTGTGGCTAAATTATCTCACTAAGTCATTCGAACTTATGTTGTATTGTTGTTTCTTTCATTATTTACCCCAAATAGAATCACGCAATGAAGATAAACTAACCCAAGCAAAACACGAGGTAATTAGGGTGATAAAAATGCTGAGTGCCATTCAGGATATTTCAATTTAGAATTTGACACTCGATAAATATTGTTATAGAAGTTAATTACTTTGAAGATTTTGAAAAGTGTATTTTTTGTTATGATAAGAGTGGTGGTATAAGGTAGCTAGCACCTCGGTCATAAGCAAGCGCCTTTTGGCCGGGCGTTATATGATTTATAGAAAATTATAACCATAATTAATTAATCAAGTCTTTCCACTTAAAAAATTTATATATATATATATATATATATATCAATTACATATACATTGTATTTATTACATTTATTCTAAATTAAGTGTATTTTTAGTTAGACACACAAAAAATGATAATTAGAATTAATTAGATTAAGTCTTCCATCTTAAATAATGATGTATATACATCAAATGTGTATTATTGTATTTAATATATTGGTTACAAATTAAATATATTTTTAATTAGATTTATAGAAAATAATCATTGCATTATAATTAATTAAATAAATTTTTATTTAGAAAATATAATTACATATATTGAAATTATCACGCTTAATACCAATAGTTCAATGATAATTATAATTAAATTAATTTTATTTTTAATTAAACTCGCAAAAAATAATAATTATAATTACTTAAATCAAGTCTTTCCGCTTAAAAAATTTATATATAGTAGTTATATATACGTTGTACTTATTACATTTATTCTAAATTAAGTTTACTTTTAGTTAGACACAAAAAAAAATAATAATTATATTAGAATTAATTAAATCAAAATTTCCTTCTTAACAACTATAATTACATATATTAAAATTTACGTTTCCATCAACATATTTAATTAGACTTATAGAAAATAGTAATTAAATTTAAAAAAATTAAGTAATTAAATTATACTTGCATCTAATGATATTATTACTATCACATTTAATATATAGTTGTATGGCAATTAGACTTAATAACTAAATTGAAATTAACTAAGAATAAATTAATTGATGAGGTAAAAAGGATACTTCATAAACATTTATATAGATATTCCTTGTATGCTCTCCCTCAAAAATAAGAAAAGAATTATACCAAAATATGTGTTCAATTCAAATGTAATGATAAATTTAATATGACAATGAAAAAGAATAAATTGAGTCTTACAATCACATATTTAATTAAAGAGGAAAAAGAATTATATTTCATAAATACATTCATACAAATATGGGTTCTTCCTTAATCATATAAAGAAAAAAATATTTATTATATATCAAAATAGATGTCAAACTCATATGTAATATTATATTTAATATGATAATAAAAAAGAATAAAGAAGTCTATTTAATTTTTTTATCTTTTCATTTATTTGTGTATTTATATATATATATATATATATATATATATATATTTCTAAAATATATTTTGCTTAATTCTTACATACAATGATATGCACATTTTATTTTCTTGAAAACGAATAGCAAAAGATGCTTTCATAATATATCACAAATCCAAAAAAAAAAAAAAAAAAACCTTACTTATTTAAGTTAAGACACAAAACGCGAGTTGAAAGAGAAAAAAAAAATACGTAGTCTATAGCACTATTACAAGCAGTGAAAAAGAATCAAATAAAATTTTACTTCTTTAAATAGTCCTTTTAAATAAATTAGTTATCAATTAAAATAATGATGGCATATTACTAACATTCAATAATTATTTTTAAAAGACAATATAATAGAAATATATATTTATATATATAATTTATTTTTATCAAATAACTTTTTGAAGGACTAAATTAATTTTTTATTTGAGGAGTGACAAAGGATGAGGAAGATGTTGACAAGATCAAGTTTTGCATGACTTAACTAGTCATATGATAAATATTGTTAAATTATAGGGTAAATTGTATTTTTGGTTCCATAAGTTAGCTCTGTTTGGATTTTGATCACATTCTTTATCAATTCACACATTGCATTCAATAAGTATCCCTTTTTTGGTCATTAAATTGACATTTTTTTCAGTCTCATAAGTTATGCCTATTTGGATTTTGATTCCAACAAAGTGAGGAACCAACAACCAAGAAAATACCAACCAATACAACAACATAGTTTGCCTTTTTTTGAATTTTAACAACTTTTCTTCTATTACATCCAACATCCTAAGTAACCTAAGTATCACCTGTCTTACTCTTTCACATATTGAAAGGTCTTCCAAACAAAGAAACCACTTCCATCATTAATGAAAGCACAACCATGAAATGTCCTATATGAATTTTCACTTGTCCCAGAGGTTTCCAATAAAGTTGGTAATCCACATAAACATGAAATCTACTAGAGCTCATGTTGGGACCAAAATTTAAAATGAACCTAACTTATGAGACCAAAAAACCCCAACTTAATGGCCACAATAAATGGCACGTGAGCCGCTCTGCTACCTTTTGGATGGAAGCTATCTTCAATCCTCAAATTATATATATATATATATATATATATATAACACTTATTGGATGTAATGTATGAAATTGATGAATAATCGGACCAAAATCCAAAACAACCTAATTTATGAAACTACAATTTATTCTTAATGCATACATCAACATAACAAATATAATTTACTTAATATATAGTTAACTTGAACTTGATCTTATTTAATTAACATTTTGAAGTTTTTCAAAAAAGTGTGGTTATTGGATTGATAGTTATGTAATACAAACTAAGCTTAAAAAATATTTATTTGATAATAACATTAATACGACATAGTAAAATATTTTTATCAATATACAAAATAATCAATAAATACATTTATTGGATAAAATATCACATTAGCCCATATGTCTATGTCCATACCCTACAAAATATATACTCCTAGGTGCGAAGTATATCCCCCATTAAATATATTCAACAGTAAAAAATTCTTATTTTTTATATTGTTTAATATTAAATAATTAATAAAATATAAATATTTATTTTAATTTATATTTAAAAATTTAGGTAGTATTATATTAATGGCTAAGTTAATTCATAATCCAACTATTACAAATTTATGTACTATCAAACTTTTAAAAAAATGAATTTTTACACTTTTTTTGAAAAAAAGTTATAAAATAATATAATATTTTTAATTTACATAATGATATTTAAATATTTAAAGTTGACCAAAATTTAATCTTCTCTATTTTTGACTTAACTAAGTAGAGACAAAAGTGGGAATAGAATCATTATAAACAAATCAAACATATGAGAAAATTTTTTTCTTTTCTTTTCTTTTTTTTTTCTAATTTTAAATTAAAAACAAGTGGTCCATTAAAAATATAAGATTAAATAGATATTGTAAGTTTTATTTATTTATCTAATTTATAGGAGACCAATTTATAAATCTCTCTGAATAATATTTTTAGCTTTCTTTCAAAAAATTAAAATTAAAATTTATTGTTTAAAAAATCAAAAAGAACTTTTCAATTACAACAAAATAAATCTCTTGTGGTGGCTAATCTTATCCTAACCCGTGTAGTTTTTCTTATTAAAATAATCGTACCTCACAAAAAAAATTATTTTAATTACAACGTATTTGGATTAAATTTTAAATCATACAAAACTATGAAACTTGAACATTATATCATGGTGCTGGTGATTATAGAATAGGTATTTAGAACTAGGGGTGTAAATAAGTCATGCTTGAAAAAAATTGTTGGCTTGAGCTCGAATTCAATATTTTGAGCTCAATACTAGTCAAGTTTGAATTCAATTTAATAAAATTTAATTATTAATATATAATAATTATTTAATATTATATATAAAATAATTAAAAATAGAAAAAAAATAAATTATTAATATAAATTGTCATCTAATTAATATATAGAAAATATTTAAAAATAAAAATAAATAAATTATTAATTTATAATAATTATTTAATTAATATATACAAATATTAAAAAAAAAAAAAAACCTCTTAGAACAACTCATGAGCTTTTAAACAACTGAATCAAGACACTAATTCGAATCATTATAAAATTCAAACTCGAGTCGAGTTATAATTAAACCAGCTCAACTCATCTTACACCCATATTTAAAACCCTACAAGTTACAAACTTCAATAAAATAAGACATCTACAAGCATAAATACACTTGCCTAACATCTCATGCTCAATTTGATGGAAAATCCACATTTCATGGATGATAAGTATAGGAACACCATTGCGCACAAAATGCTCAGCAGAGAACGAGCTCGCTAAGGATTCCAACATGTTGCACATTGATGTGGATTCTCTTTGCTTACGTCAATGCATATTATAAGTGTTTACACTTGAGCTCCTAAAGTAGTTTTGCACAAGTCTGCTTATATTTTCATGAACTCTTCAATCACGCAGCAAATCATACTAGGCTTGTGCAGCAAATCATAATAGGTTTACTGAGAATATCTCTGATGATTTCCATAGTGATTCATGACATTTAAGAGAAGCCCAATGTAGGTTACAAGAACATTGATGCACTAAGAATAGATACATCATAATTGAGGCTACTACGTCCACCATATCATCTTCAAGCCTTAACCTTAATCAAGAGATATAATAATGGAAGGATCATATTTGTGTAGTACGAATGCACTGATCTCTGATGCTACACTGTTCCCATGTTGGACAGCATGAACCCAGAGGATGACAAGAATTAAGAGCTTGAATTCCCTCACTCCAGTATATAGAGGAATCCTCCTATACAGAGTACAAAAGTCCATCAGGATAAATAGCCTGTGTAGAAACAACCTCAGTGAGATTTACGAGGACTTCTGATCTCTCTTTCCAGTTTCAGACAGTGCTTCACCTGTCTTGGGAGGGGATGCTTCATAGGATTCACCTGTTATGACTTCTAATGCTTCATTGCTATTACTATTAACATAGGATGATTGGGAATGATCACTTTTTTCACCATGGATGACTCGGGGGCCTTCAATATAGCCACAGCTGAAGGATTCTGAAGAAGAATTAGCAAGCTGCTCTCGCTCTTGATTTTGCGCAATGATCATTCCATTAACATTTGCCGCTCCTGAATATGCACTCCCTGGAATCTCAATTAGTAGCTTATCCTCTAGTTCCTTCCTTTGGAACTCTAAATCACAACCCTGTTAAGGCAAAATGTTAACAAATATAACCTAAATTAGAAACCCACTACCTTCATATTGTGGCAATGTATAACACAGTGGGAGAGTTCACACTTTGAACAGAATGTTATCGACATTATTATTCAGATCAACCAATGAACGAGCACCCCAGCTGCAAGATGAGTCAAGTTGGCTCAACTCAAGCTCCAGTTATTTCAAGCTCAAGAGAAGTTTCAAGCTCCATTGAGCTCAAGTTCAACAGAACTTTCAAGCTCGAGCTCGAGCAAAATTGGATCTATTCAAAAGCTTG
>JACGDI010005248.1:48080-121208 GCA_014898725.1 Jacaranda copaia | reverse complement strand
CCCACACCCACTTCGTAATCCACACACCAGAATCTCATGCATCATCATCTCACCAGTCACAAATCTCTCCCACATCCCTTTAACCTCAAACTCTCCATAAATCTCTTATATTATCATTTTATCATCACAAATCTGACCGTAGCAGCCCCTTCCCACCAGATCTGCCCCCTCCACCTGCCTTCAGTCTCTCACCTCTGTGTCTATTGCTGCACACCACCACCCCCTCCAGCCAAGCCACAGCGATGAATCAGGATGGTGATGAAGGCAACAGCTAGTCCTTCCTTTTTTTATAATTCAGAAAATAAAATAATTTAAGTTAATTTTCAGCTTGAGCTTAGGCTCGGGCTTGTGTCGATCTTAAATTGGCCAACTAGCCTCTATCAAGCTCAATTCATTTGCTTTGAGCTCAAGCCTTACAAGTTAGACTCATCAAGCTCAAGCTCATAGCAATAACTTAAGCTCCAGTTCAAGCTTTCAAATTTTGTCGAGCTTAAATTGTTCACCTGCTTAGAATAGAGTAGTCAATTTCTCAATTGGAAAGAAGAAAAGAAAGAGAGAAAAATGATTTGGATAGAAACGCCACAGCACCTGTAGCACACTATCAATTTTCTCCGACTTCTTATTTTTGAGACCACTCATTGTCTCTGTCAGTTGTTTCTTAGCCTTGCTCCTAGCAATACGACGTTCTAAACATTGTGCAGTGGTAACATCAGCATGACAAGCAATGCAGAGAGTCCTCATGTTCTCTAGCTTGCATTCACCTGGAGAACTCAAACAGAGAATTCATCAAATCAAAGGGTGTTATGTGTATACCAGAACTTAAGTTCATTTTTTATTTACACAATACTTATGAAACTTAGTGAGAAAAGAGAGAATGAAAATATAAAGGTGCAAACATTAAAGCATAAAACTAGAGAAGCGTAGAAGAAATTTTCCTTATTATTTTCCTCATAAAATCCAAGATCCAAACATAGGGTTGAGAACTAGCCAAGACCACTAGCAGACATGAGCATTTTAAGCTTGCACTTTCAGGTAGAAGATTAAAGTTCAGATTTTGTTTAGCTGTAACAGCAGAAAAAATTTAAAACACCACTGGAGCAGGAAAAGTAACCACGGAGGAGGGGGGTTAGAGGGGGGAGAGAAGAGAGGATTTGAGAGCTTTTACTACATAAATAAATGAGTAAAAACCCTGAAGAGACATCAGAAGATTTATAAGAGAGCTAGTCCTAAACAATAAATTTCAACTTTTTGATATCACATACCTCCCCCTTTATACACAGGTATGATGTGGTCTGCATGCCATGCATTGCCTTCTGTAGGGTCATGAACAAGCTTGTGCAGTCTGCAAAATGTCAAACAAATCAGTATTTGAATCCTTATAGATGACTGGAAGATTGAAATACAACTAATGATGGGGCACTGCTACAAGTGATTACTGCAATTCATTAGCCTCAGTTCCCTGTCCCATAGAACCATACTCCATCAAGCAGGTAAAGAAATACAAGATTATATGATTCTTACGGACTCAATATCGTCAATATTTTGACACTATGATCTCTTGATTCAATGAAATGTCATCTTATGTTATGGAGGATAAATTTGAGCATTGAGTTAGGACATTCCTCCATTTTTGTGAATTCTACTGTATCTTCTGTGAGAACTGAGGAACAATACGTTCCTCCCCCCCTGCCCCGGAGAGAGAAAAAAAAAACAAACAAAAGCAATAAAACAAATAACCAACAGACCTCCAACTCTAGAGTCATAACACCTGAGATAACCCTGGCCTAACCATCATATCTATTACATCTAAGGCCCAATCCTGAGAAAACATCAGAGAGAACAGTTCCAAGAATGCATCAATGCCATCAAAGCAATAACGAGAAAACAGCACCTATTTGCAAAATAAACCAAATTCATTATCCGTACCAAATTCTTGAAGGTAAAACTTCACAGAAAATTGATACAACCACCTTAGTAAAACCTCCAAACATAGTAAATGCATATTCAACAATCAGAAGCAAAAGAGAAAATTAACCTCTCTAATTACCATGAAAAATATTGTGCTTCTCTGGAGGTTACACAGGTGAAGAGGAACAGGTCAAGGGATCAGGAAGGCAGCAATGTATGTCTTTTTATGTGGTCACTACAAAAGGAGAAAAATGCTAGAATGTATGGAGGAAAAGAAAAAACAATGCTTACTTTGAATAACTGTTCTGGCAATCTCTCTTTTTTCATATTACTAAATTCCTTAAAGTTATATTACTTTGGATAGCTTTTTAGATGACGTGTAAAAAAGCATATAGCTGACTTCTTTTGGTGTAGCATCAACTACGCCCTTGACATTTACTAGCACTTTCAATGAACTATCATCAAATCTTTGGTGCATGGTGCAAATCAAATAAAAAATTCCGCACTACATCTCATAAACAATTCAAAATTTTCTAAAATCTGAAACCATTTTTCTATTCTGTCCTATATATCACACTAATTTTTAGAGTCAACCTTCTGTACATTCTGTTATCTACATCTTTCACATTAACTAATGTATTCTTAAATACTTTTTAACTTTTTCAAGCACAAAATTTTTATGGTTTTTCATATTTATCAAAAAAAAATCAAACATACCACGAATGATCAATAACTCAAAAATCTTGAACTAGATTGAGAAATCTTGAATTCCAATACTCAAATTTAGTAAATCTCTGACATGAAGATAAAAAATTTCCATGCATAGTATATTCCACTAGCTAACACTAGATGATGTTCAACATAAACTCTAAACCAACACAAAATTTCAACATAGGAAATAATATGTAGTTTTATAGTTGGAAAACCACTAACACAGACACACACACACACACAGCAATCAAACAGAGACGCATGGAGAGATGGAAAGAGATCAAGCACACCGTGGAAGTCAAGATTTTCTATCATATTAATGTTATGCACCCACCAATTATAGCAATGTGTCCAGTTTAGTTTATCTATGCCAAACTGGATAAAATAGAATAAACCCTTGAGAACACGGATCATCAGCACTTCATAACCATGCTGATTTCTTATATACGCTTTCATTTCTGTGTAATGTCTACAGAAGAAGGATCTAATGGATCTAAATACAGCCATGCAGTTTTGGGGGCTTGAGTAGTGACCCTTTGAAGGAATACTAAGTGATCAACCACTAGATGATGGTTTTCTCTGGAAATGGAGAACAAACCCACCCTTTCACCAGACAACAACAGGCACAAACCCATGCTGTCAATCTGGAAGAAAACCACCACCCTATCAAGATTCGCATTAACCACCACTTCATTGCCCTTTCTGACGTCCAACTAACACTTAGAGTGCATTATGTTGATCTATAATCAAAGTCAGAGGTGCAAGCAGAAGCCTACATTTAATGATGGGGGTTGGTGCTCTTGAGGAATTGATTGAAGTTGCATGTAAGAGGAGTCAGAAGTATGAAGAATTGGTGGACACTATGGGACATTGTTGATCTATAATCATTGTCAGAGTTGCCAGCATGGTGCAGAGTAATTAAATTAAGCACATGGCAATAAAAGTTAGCTATGTGATAGCAGAAACTAAAAATTATCAAGTTAGCATAACAGAAGAGCTTTCAAGGAGGAAAGAATTTCACTAAGACCATCTCTGTCAGTGGTTACTGTGTGCTATGCAGGAAACTAGCGTTTTATCATGTTTGGATAACACAAGCTCCTAAAGAGGAAAGAGCTTCACTTAACACTTGCAATATTAATTCTGGAACAAACTTCAAGATCTGAACAAACTATTTAAATAATCTAGAAAGTAGAGAGAACATACAGCTTATCACGTTTTGCTATGTTTGGAGCCACTTTCTTAATATACTGCCATCGCTTCTCAAGTGATAGAACTCTTAAGTCCTTCACAAGTTGATGACAGTTTAATTTGCAATTTGTGCAAATGCCATGTTCAATTTGGAAAAGCCCCTGCAAGCCTCTTAAAGTTAACTCCAGTGAAATAAAATTAGGAATGTCTCTGATGACAAAATATTTAATTTGAATTATCAAGTAACATCCAAGTAGTAAAAAGGTGATCCAAGTCCAAACCTCACGAAGAAATTTATTGCTAGTTCGTGACCGATATTCTTCAAGGCAATCCAAACAACAGAAAAGATCCTCAAAGAACTGAGGCACGTTTGCATTGTTTCCCCTGCCATCAAATAATAAATGGATAACCCATACCATGTTTCACCAAGAAAATGAGAAGTTAATCAGACCTACTTGCAAGGAATCTGGCATAGCTTGCAGAGTGGTTCATCCATGTCAGACCAACCTTGTGTGTAGAGTTTCTCTTTCTGACCATGACCACCATAGAGATTGACTTTTCTCCAAGTAGCATTTGCTGGTAATGGATGGCTTATCTCAGCCATAGGTGTTTTACGCCTTCTACTTCCACCCCTCAGTAGTCCCTTTGGAAAAATAAGCAGATGGTGGTCAACAAAGCATGACCAGAAGTAATCATGAAATAAATGACTGCACGTTAGTAAACACAATAGCATTCAGAGGTTAAGACTCGCTAATACTAAGATAACATACTTTCTGATATACATACCCCATTATCATGGTTAAGACTTTCATTTAAATAGCATAATTCATTAGACAGTGGAAGTTGCAAAGGTTTGTTCACCAATTTCTTCTTCTCTACAGGCCTCAGCTTCTTCCATTGATTGATGAATTCCATAAGAGCTTCCATATATAGTGAATTATCCTTGACTGAATTGTTACTCGTTTTCTCGTTCTTCTCTGTAAATGAACGGCATTCAACTTCCTCTTGCCGGAAATTCTTAAAAAGTGGTCTTGGTCTTGAATTTGTTTCTTGGGTGCAAGAGTACAAGTGGATCCTTCCAGTATGCTGACTTACCTGAGTACAAAAAGAAAACTTCAGGAAGAAATCAATACTTCCTACCATATAAAAGTGAGTGTGAATTAATTTACATTTTAACTCACTTCCAATTTCTGGAGGACGATAAGTTATAGTAGGGAACTACACAAGAAAGTAAAGAGTATGATTCTGCTAACAACTAGATGTCCACTTCATATCCAACTTGGCAAGCCCAAAATACTTGGACAAAATGGATCTCAATGCTTAGGTAATTTAGGAAAGATAAAGATGAGAAGACACTTTTGGCAATGTTGCTAGCAATTACTCGATGTATTTGGGGTCGAGAGGGATACTAGAGCTGTTTTGCAATATGCCACACAAGTTGCAACGACATCATACTTGTAAGAGAATACTCATTGCATCTATTCAGCTAAAAAAGCAGCAACTATAGTTTGACTGCTTCAGCCATTGAAATGCAAGGACACTAGAAGGATATATGGGCTATCACTCCTATAAGGACGAGATCAACAAACTTATTGTTGGTCTAGAATTATGTCACAATTTAGTCTGCCCATTTGAACCTTCAAGGGCTAAGTGGAATTGTTAATGACATGGTTAGCTAGCAATTGACACTCCAATTGGTAGGAGGAGTACAACTCATTAACATGCCTATAAGAGGGCTATTCATTCTGGACAGTGGGATTAAAGAGTGGAAAGTGGAATCTTGACATATTAATTTCAGAGTTCCAACTACTGTTTATGTTGAGGTTTGTCTAATTGTCCTACGGTTTCTACCATTTTTTGAGTTATTTATTTGTCGTTGGTCTTAAGTACCAAAAACATTAATCTCTTAATGGCTTGTTGATGATTTTATGTTCCAGGTCTTGATTGATGGAGGAAAACAATATATGTCCATTATATTTGATATAGCAGAAGTTCGCCCGAACACTTGAACCATTGTTGAAAGAGCAACATGCATACTCTCAAATGCCAAGCTACCAAGATCCTTTTAGGGTGGTGATAACATAAACAGCTGTGGATACCACTAATCTCTCTCAATGTGCTCTATTGCAAGGTGATACACAGTAAAGAGTATGGTTCTAGAAAGATGTTTCCTATGAACGCTTGAAGGTATTTGGTTGTCAAGCTTTTGTGCACATTCCTCATGATGAGAGATCAAAATTTGACACTAAGTTAAAGGAATACATATTCTTGGGATACGGTCATGATTAATCCAACTATATATTGTGGGGTGCGATCAACAAGAAAATGATTAGAAGGCAACACGTCATCTTCTTGGAAGATAAAATTATTGAAGATATTGAGAAAGTCATGGGAAAAATAATGGGTAAGATTAACTTTGTTGATAGAGATCAACATTCTCGTGCTACAGCAGAACAAGTTAGAGAAGAAAATCTTGATGACCCTAGCGATGAATAAAATGGTGAAGATTCCATGGAAGTTGAAGAATGTGTTGAAGAACCTCAAGAACAGCCACACGAAACTCAAGCTCCATTGAGAAGATCTACAAGAGAAGGACATCCATCTAAAAAATATTCATCAGATGAATACGTACTGCCAGCAAATGGGGATGAACCAGAAAGCTTCGTGGGAGGCATGACACGTGGAGAAAAGGATGAACAGCTCCAAGTGATGCAAGAAGAGATTGAGTTTCTATAAGAAAACTTGACTTGTTAGTTGATCAAGTTGCAAAAAGGAAAAAAAGGCCCCAAAAATAATGGATTCAGAGCAATACAAGAAGAAATGAAGCTTTCGTAAGAAACTTGATTAGTTAGTCAAGTTGCCAAAAAGAAAGAGGGCCTTCAGAAACAAAGGTTTTACCAGCTTATGATAGAAAAAGATGTATCTAAATCAAGGTGCAACCAAGGCAAACTAGTTGTAAAAGAATTTAGTCAAAAGGAAGAAGTTGACTTTGAAGAAATTCTGTCTGATGGTGAAAATACATCAATTCCAATCGTGCTTGGTATGGTACTTTCTTAGACTAGGAAACTAAATGATTGGATGTGAAAACCACATTTCTACATAGTGGCTTGCAAGAAGAAATTTACATGGTGGAGAGAAGGTTTCAAAGTCAAGAAAGGAGCAGTGCAATTTGAAGAGATGTTTGTACAGTTGAAGCAAGCTTCAAAAGAGTGGTACAAAAAGTTTGAGCCGTGAGGGGGAAGCATGGATATCAGGCTTCATGGGACCATGATCTATTTATCAAAAGATTTGATTGCAGCGATTTTCTCATTCTACTGCTACATATCAATAGTGTAATTGTCGGCCATAACTTCAAGAAAAATGAAAAGTTGAAGATGGAGTTCAATAAATCCTTTCCCGTGAAAGTTTTATGACCATTATCTATATGTCAAAAGATTTGATTGCAGCAATTCTCATTCTCCATCTATATGTCAATGTTGTAATTGTTGACTATAACTTCAAGAAAATTGAAAAGTTGAAGATGGAGTTCAGTAAATCCTTCGCCATGAAATATTTGGGACTAACAAAACAAATCCTTGGCATAAAAATTAGCCGATATAGAAAAGCCAAGGAGCTATAGGTGTAACAAGACAAATATTTAGAGAATGTGATCCAAAGATTTAGCACAGATAAGGAAAAATTGGTTATTACACCTCTTGAACTCCACAATGTCCTTCAAATCACAAAGAGAAGAAAGAAGAAAGTTCATATGCTTCAGAAGTTGGAAGCTCGACGCATGCGATGGTTCACACAAGAACAAAAATAGCTCATGCGGTAGATGTGGTGACTAGATTTCCTTCCAATCCTAGGAAAATGCACCGGAATGCAGTGAAATGGATACTTAAATGTCTACATGGCATTTCCAAGTTGTGTTCATGTTTTAGAAGTGGTCAACCAAAGAGACATTAACTCGAGAAAGTCCAGTTATTTCTTGACTTCTTCAGCAGAAGCTGTGCTTTGGCAATTCGAATTGCAAAAATTGCATTGCATCCTCTACTATTGAAGTTGAACTCATTGCAACAACAGAAGTTTGCAAAGAAATCCAATGGATGAAAATATTCTTACAAGAGCTTGGATTAAAGTAAGAAAATCCTACATTGTGATTGGTAAGGTGTTCAAGAGGGCGGTGGTGTAGAAGTATACTCGTTGTTCAAAACCAGAAACAAGATGAAATCATCTCCTCAGTGCAATCAATTCAAGCCAAGCAAGTGGAAAAACAAGAGGCAAAATTTACATGGAAAATGCCAATGCAAGGAAAAACCACAAAGATAATCCCAAGCAGACTTTTACTATATCAAAAATAATGGGCATAAAATGATCATCCTCTATACACCCAGATTAGGGGCATACAATCATCAAGAAATTAATTTTCTTAGTACTTAAGAACAGCACCAGATACATCATTCAGAACAAGAGAGGAAACGGGAGACAGCTTAACAAACTTAAGTAAAAATAGTAGTTGAAACTCACAATTTAATATCTCAAGATATAACTATCCAATCCTTTATCCAGCCATCCAGAATCTAAATCAAGATTTCTAAAAATAACATGCAAAATTTCAGCTCGAGCAAAGAAGGTATGACCATATAATAGAGACTTTATCATGGGCTGCCTAGAGATGAAACTAGTATGCCAACTTTTGTTTCTCTCTGAAAATGTTTTTCCTCTTCTCTCATCAATCTTACGAATTTTTCACACTTCTCAGCTCAAAGGTGTATTAAAGAGCAGTAGCAACCCATGCACTCTTTACATTAATTGCATATAAAGTGCTAGCTAACCACCTTACCAACTCTTCCAAGTTGTGTTTAAAGATTCAGGTAAGCACACCAAATTGCTATATAATTCTAGGGCAAATTAAGTTACACCCCATTTGTTTATATTTTCAGAAGTCATTTTCATTTTTGGCATTATTGAAAATAAAAAAAATAAAAAAATAAAAAAATAAAAAAAATCAACTTATAAACATTTTTACTAAAAGTACCCTTTAAGTTCATTTTCATTTTTCCTAATCCTACTCTATCATTCTATAATGAAATCAATCAAATTCAAATTTGATTTGACATAAAGTAACCATTATTATTTTAAAATAATTAAAATATATATATTTTTTGAAAAACACGTCTTTTAGGCATAAAAAATATCAACCATCTAAAGTTTCAACGTTATACCTAACCTAATTATTATTTTCAAACAAACCATCCAAATACAAAATCATTTTTATTTCCAAATTTATAACTAACTTTTCAACTTTTAAAAACATTGAAAACAAAAAAATGAAAATGAAACATACGCAAACAGGCCCTTAGTCCACTTCCTCATAGAAGGATAACCTTATCCTATCACAAAGCGATAACTAAATGTTGGTCTACAATTGTCACTCTTTAGTTTGCTTACTTGAATCTTCTAAAGCAAAGTGGAACTCAAGTAATACTATGTGTGGTATTTCGATTGCTTCTTCCACTAACATATCTAATTGATCTTACTATCATTTTTCAGGTTTTTTTAACCTTCCAGACATATGCTACTTTTAGTAGATAAATTCGTAAATAATTATCCTTTTTACTATACCACTGATCAACATTCATTAGTCTGTCACATTCAAAAGGAACCAATTTACATTCACACACACACACACACACACAAAAGAAAAAGATGTCATGATGGTGATGACCTGCACAAGGAATCAATTTACATGGACACAGATATACACACACTCGCAATAAGAAAAAGATGCGCACACGCGCGCGCACACGAAAAAGAAAAAGATGTGATAACGGATCAACTTAAATAAAACTAAGTAGCCTACCTCAAACCGGAAAGTGGTTGACTGAATAGAACTCTTCACTCCAAATTCAACTTTGTTGACACATTCATCTCCATTAAATGTTGTTTTACTTTCACTTTGTTCGCCACAACTGTCATTCACCTTTACTTGCGTATCACAAGATACCTTTGGAAGCGGTGAATCATGATTTGTGCAAGAATTTTGGAATTTCATTAATTGCCTGCTACTATCGCTCATATTCCTGGCGCTTTCAAGATAAGAAACTCCCTCAACCTAGCAGCATTGAGCAACCAATACACAAAATATAGGACAAGTATTTAGAAAAAGAATAACAATTATTCTAAACTTCAAATCTTAACTGAAAAAAGCATCCAAAAACCAAAGCGTCAAAGACAAAAACTATAGTAGGATAGTTATGATGCTTACGAGGCACTTAAATATTGCAGAAGGGAAGAGGGAAGAGCATTTGTTTCACACATGGATACCTCACTTAACAATGAAACCAAAATATGGATTTTAATCACAACTTCAACACAAGAAATTACTCAAAAACAATGGATAACTAGCCAACCCTCATAAAATTTGGCAACATTATTCTGAATACATCAGATATGTAACAATGAATATGCAAACCACCTGCACTCTGTCCATCCTTCCCTTCTAATACCCTTCCATTTGACCACAACAACAATTCAGAAACTTCCCCAAGTTGGGATGCCCAGATTTAGGCACCCAGCAAATTCCACTAAGTCAGAAGAGCTGTGAGAGTGAAAGGCCCCAAGATATGACATATTCAGATCAAATAAAATTTCCCATATCTCATTAAAGCACTGCATCACGCATAGTTGCATAACAATAGCCTGGTAACATGCCCATTTTCATTTATTGGTTTGTACTGGAATTCTCAACATACATGCGCACTGCTTCCAAATGCAAAAACTACATGCAGCGAGACGTGTCGAGAATGACTATACACTCCTATAACAAATTAACCAGCTTTCAATTTCAGAACCTTTTGGAACCTATCCATAATCAGCGATTCTGCACATCTTCACTGATGGCAGGGAAGACTTGATGTGCTTCATGGTGGACTATTCTCACATTGCATGATCACACAAGTGCAGTAGTAATGGAACTATGATATTATGTCTAATCAATTGAAAAACACCAATAGTTAACATATTGAGAGCAAACAATAGGACATCCCAAGCCATTAAATAGTTAGGAGTTTCACATTGCATTTCATAAACTAAATTTATGTTTGACCACTATTTTCTGGGTATCTGGCTGTCACAATCAAGTTAGAACTTTTATTGCCCAATGCCAAGCATAATATTTTGCAGAATCAGCTGAGTCTTATTCTGCTGAAATGTGATGAGTTTAACTGTTTATTTTTCTAAACGAGAACTTTTAACTTAAATCCTAACCAACCAACAAAAAAAATAAAAATAAAAGATGAACAAAACCAATTCTCAGAAAATCAACTTTTAAAGAGTATTATTTAGAAATATTCATTAGACACTTTGCAGAACACCCCTAATATGCTTATGCAATATCATATATATGACAATATGTTTATGGAACTCAATAAACTATTTCGGAAGTGCAATGCATCCCAAAGCTACATCCCTTTCCAGAAAAGCTTAATTTATCTAGCAAGATTTTAAGTTCATTTTTGGAGAAAATAACAGTTGTTTCCACACTGGAAAATCAAACTTTATTTGGTTCTTTTATCTGACCAGAATAAACGAATAATTAAATCCTATAGAGACACCATCATACAGCAGTGGCCAAATCTCACAAGATAAATTAGGTGAAGCTTATTAGAAATGAGAAAGGTACAAGGATATATATATCTATGCATGTGACCCTTCTTGTATTATTTCTGTATGCATAAATGTCTCTAAACAGCATGTTGATCCATCCAGAGATTCTTATTTTCTACACATTTTAGAAGAAAGATAATTACTTCGAAAACAACACCTTAATTTCCTGTATAGCATCATGCTTCCCATTCACTGTAGAATCTAAGCATCTAGAAGAAAGATAATTGTTCCAAAAATAATACCTCTATTTCCTGTATAGCATCATGCTTCCCATTCATTGTAGAAGAAACGCGAAGCAAACTTCTATTTAGCTGCTGCCACTGTAACTCATCTGAAGTATCCTGACAGTATATGAGAAAGAAAGAGGAGCAGACAATGTAAATGCTGCACAAAGAAATTCATAAGAAATTGTTTAAGAAATGGACTCATATTTTACGTCAAAAACAGGCACCTTTGCACAGAAAATATATATGTTCACCAGTCTCTTTTGCCCATGCCTATGAGCTCGATCTTCGGCCTTCAAATGTATAAAGAAAAAATTGAATTTTAAACTTAATTAGATATGGAGTTAATCAGGTTTCATAAGTATTATAGTCGGCCAAGTATAATAATCATGGAGCTTTAGAATCAGATAGAATAAGAAATACTAAATCAATCACACCTGTTGAATATCACCAGGACTCAAGGGCAACTCCAAGAACACAACATTGTCCGCTGATGTTAGGTTAAGTCCGGAGCTTCCAGCTCGAATACCAATTAAAGCAATTTTAACCTGATAACATTCAAATGAGTTTTTTATGCATAAGTAAAGGAAGTGAAAGAATTGGATTTTGTAAAAGTAGAGGTCTTTTATTATCTTTAGTTGGTTCTGAATTATTAAATAAAAATAAAAATAAAAAGAGGAGGGAGGAGCCCATTCAACAAGAGACTTCAGCAAAGAAAGTATGAAAAGTGGCATTAGGATTCAGAAGCAGACAAAACAGTATAAGCAAAAATCCATTAAGCATCTAGTCCACAACTGCCAGTCAGAGGCCAAATAAAAAATAAAACAGTCTGGAACTTGGCGAAGATATCATAAAAGGAGTAGATAGATAAATACTCTAAGAATGGTGAAGAAAAGAACATAAGTAAACCTCTTTTGATGATTGGAAAGACTGAATAGCTGACTGCCTATCGTTACCAGTAATGGTGCAGTCAATGCGAACAAACTGTATTCCTTTCTCACATAGAAATGCCTGTATAATAGCAAAAGTTGATAGTCAATACAAATGCCTCTGAAATATCAGAAGATGACCATGAGCATCCTGAATTTGCAATGTAATGCCAGAAGAAATTCAGTAGGAGTACTAGCAGAGATATAATATATTACATCAGGAACTCAGGGATCTATTACTGGCCAATAATGTCAAGTGTTGCCCTTGTCATTTAAACCTAGGGAGGATAATACTGTTTGGCCATAAGGTGAGAAATGCATCGGCTCTGGTGTCTATAGCATCTTATAAGAGTAATAGGTTGAAGATGCAATGGAGTATAAGACGAAATTTTCACATCAAATTAGCCAGATAATCAAGTACTCATGTTGCAGAACCACTCAATCGCACAACACCAGAATTATTTTTCCTAGCAGCTAAAATGAAGGATGATATCAAATATATATATACATATATATATATAGAGAGAGAGAGCATAGCAATTAGCACTCAGACACAGTTAATATAAGTCACATCACTGACCCACAACTTTAATGTACAGGCAAAACATTGCAATCTTGTATCTGTTTATCA
Source organism: Jacaranda copaia (assembly GCA_014898725.1). Taxonomy (NCBI): domain Eukaryota; kingdom Viridiplantae; phylum Streptophyta; class Magnoliopsida; order Lamiales; family Bignoniaceae; genus Jacaranda; species Jacaranda copaia. Next base: position 107,967 of record JACGDI010005248.1, on the reverse strand, counting down.
TACACTTCTGCAAAAAATTATTTCATAAATGCATATCTTTGACAATATGTGATGTCCCCAGGCTTTGACCTAATACCTTGGTCCTAAACTTTTTGACCCCTCACATGTCCAAACACAAATGTGTACCTATCTTCACCACTTTCAACCTAGTCGAAGAAACACAAGCTGCTTGTAAAATAGGTGATAGGTTACTATTAGTTTTGTTAAAACAAAGTTTTGCAATAGAAGACAATTTGAGGTCAAGTTACTTAGGTTGAAAGTACCGTCTGTTGTTTTTTGATAAGATCACAAATGCATGATACCTTTGAGATATCAACAATGGAATTCTGATATTGAGAAGTTGACAAGGGGAAAAAAGATAAGCCAAAAAAAGGAGCAATTTCTCATCCATTGGTTGAATGACAACTGCATGCCAAGAGGGTCAGAACTACAGGTTACAAGCAGCACAAACAAGAAAAAGAGATAGAGACACCATTTTTTATTATATTGTTTCTATTTAAGTCCAAAATGTTACAAATCCAGCAACCGGATATTAGGAAATAATTTTTCAACATATACGTGCCAGATAACTTAAAGGAAAAAATAAAAATGCATTGGGGCACAAATGTAAAAACCAAAAAGAAAGCAATTCTCACCTGTACCCCATCAAGCACCTTATGATGATAAGCAAATATTATCATTTTGTGAGAACTGGAACTCTCTCCTGTGCTTTCAGCTCCATCCACCTCCACCATGATAGGATGTATAGAGAGCCACTCAATGAATCCAGGTAGTTTTGCCATACCAAGTGCTGAGAGCTTTTTTGACAATTTTTTATTCATATCACTATCTACATGGACAAAGAAACAACAACTTCATTCTAATGCACAAAACCCTGGAACCCATATAAGTTCAAAGCTTTCTCAATATACTTCAATATTTCAGATGCTCCAAACATATGTGTTCTATTCCACTTATATTTATTATATACTATTTCTGTGTAGCAAACCATCAAAAATTCACAAAGCTTCACTAAATCCAGGTAATGGTATTGTCTGATAGATTCCATCTGTCCCCAAGCTTTCCAAATTAACTATATCCATATTTATGGGATCCATAAGAGATCAAAATCAATAATGAAGCTTCTAGAGTAGTCTGTCAATCTACATTCCCTGAAACAATGTACTGCATGCATGGATAATCTGCGTCAGAATTAAAACTTCAAAAATCACTAGCACAATGGGACTAAGGCAGTAACTGCAGTCAAATATGAATAAATTCTCAGAGTAACCTGGTATTGAAACATATCACAGAGGTTAGCTGTGATAGTTTTTGAATCAAAAACCTCAAAAATAAGAAGTTTTACAAGATTCACTGCAAGTAGATTTGTTTCCTCCACAAACTGTCCTAACCACAAAGTACATGGGCTTCTGAAAGAAGCAACACACAATTTTAGGAGAGGCACCATTATATCTCAATGATCAATAGGGAAGAACATGCCGTCTTTTGCTAGTTTTGCATTATAGTACTAGAAAATCAAAAAGCTAGACAGGGACTGTGCCTGCAACAGCACCACATCCACTGTCACCACTAGCCAATCACCAACAGAATGAACTTAAATCTGCTGGTCTAGAAAAAGGCACCATCAGAAAGGACCTTCAGATTTAAGTAAGCCATGCCAGTATTCAGAGAACCAAGCTATAGTTATACAACTTGAACCTGAAACTGATAAAATCTTCTATCAGCTAACTAGATTTAACCAAAGCACCTTCCACATTTACTCTATTCTAGGCGCCTATTTTCATGTCGGGCACCAGAAGACTGTTAGATGTTCCTACCATTAGATGTTGTAACAATCTTGACATGAAATTCACAAAAGATAATCAGAATTTGCAAGTAATATATTGAGTCTAACAAGAACTATAGAGAACAAGACGACAAAACAAAGTCAATCTACTTCAGCAGCATATTTGAATTACCTGTACAGATGCAATTGTAAACATTATGGTCGTCAAAGCTTCAGAAACTGAACAAAGGTGTTCAATTCAATTGCCAAAATGATTGTGTCATCATTATAGAAAATTTTGTAACATGATAAACAGAAAGAGGGACAATTGGCACATAACGGGCTTTTTATTCAGCTATTATAAGCAACATTGAGTCATTGATCATGGGCATGTACTGCCTGTTAACAGTTGTTCTCGCAACCATGGAGTATATATCTAAGAGACATCAAAGGGTACCTTGATCATCATCAGAAATGTGAAGAGGTGCATTTTCAGCATCACTATCTGCAGAAGATTCAACATTTTCCAGCCCCAGATTTACCATAGCAAAATTAATATCAGATCTCCTCAAAACCAATTTTATAATTTGCCGACGTTTGGGTGGTAGCTGCAGCAAAACGTGCTCCTTTAGGCGTCTTATCTGTAGAATAGTCACAAAGAATCCAATATCAGCAAAAAGAAATTCAAATTAAAAAAGAAAATCAAGCATTTAAGATGTGAATTATACTATTTAACCAAATTGTCAATGAAAATCACAAATCTATTTCAACGTCGTGTATTATCAGGTCTCAGAAGATTTCCCTCACTTCTGTTAAATTGTCAACCAAATAGGCACAATCGGACTTTATAGAGCCGGTGTAATGAGTAATGTCCACAGTGCTATAGCTATGTTGAAAGAGTCCAAGTTTCTTGAAATAACTCTTTTGCCAACAACCATCAATAGTTAATTTAGAGTCGTATTCCAGGGAACCCAGATCCATTAACATAACAAAAAGCAGTTTTTGAACACTTAGAAAAGCAAAAACAGCCACAATTAGAAGGGGAATACTCAAGCTTACCATAACACTTTGCTTCAGTAAAACATTTAATTCCTCCAAGCGTATCCCCTTTGAGAAATCCTACAAGATAGAAATTATATCACATTCAAAAGTAGCATTTCGCATCAAATACAAAGTTGGAAAATTATTGGTAGAAATATAATAACTGATGTGTAAATGAAAAATCAGGAAAATAGAAACTTTATGAGATTAGAGGAAAAAAGTAAATAAGTAAAATCAATTCACTGAGCTTTCTATAACATATATCATCCGTGCCAGTTACGAGCCAGATGAAAAAGTGAAATTATGTTTTACCTTTCACAAAAAGATAATGCTCCAAGAGTCAACCCACAATTACCTGAAAAACTTTTCCTTGACAACCCCGAGCAAATTTGACAGAGCAGTACGTTTTTGCAAACTCATATTTGGTCTGCCCAAGCAAACCTGGCCTGCATCAATTAAGACACATTATCAATAAAACTGGAAAGGTGAATCAGAACTCACTGCTATGGAAATACTAAACTACTTACCATAACATATTTACCTGATGAAAAATGTCGTAAGGCCTATTATCACCTAGGAAAACAGGCAGCCAATATTAGCATCATTTAAATTTTATGTATGAGCTGACACAACAAGACATAGAATTCCTAGAAGAAATTACAGCATAAAAATTAAACACTACTGTGAAAATAAGAGAAGACGTTATTAAACAACTCATTTAAATGATTAAAAAAGTAATATGATTTCAACAACCTTGACAAAGAGGGAGTTCCTGATAGTAGAATAAGATGCTTGACCTTTGCAGCCACATCAAGTACAACCTTCAGCTGTTAAAAAAGTTCTCAGTGTGAGGACAGACAAAAACGCAACAAAACATCGATAACTTAAAAGAGTTGCATCATGCATGATTGATGAAGCTAGCAAAGTCAATCTCTAAGGGGCTTTAAAATTAGTTGGGTCGACTTCCAGTTCATGTTCAGGCATAGTTAAGAGGCAAAATAATTCTGCTCCCCGAGTACGAGATCTGGAAGCAAATGAGTGAATCAAAGAGAATATATGCCCCTCAATTTAAATTTAGAATGACCAGAATCCAGAAAGTGTTTAATCAAGTAACAAGCTATAGGGAGCCAATTTGAATAAAAAGGTATAAGGATCTTGATTGTACTCTTTCCTATGTTTCTTCTTCGTTTTCCCCAGCCACATAAGTTAATAGATTTTCGTTTTCTATCAATTTCAGCTTTGAATTTTCACCATATGTTTAAATCAAAGGCAACATTAGATCATTAAAATCATCTAGTAAATCATAGCACCAATCTTGTCAAATACCATAACATTATATTTAAATGACTTACATGTATATGTACATGCCTGGGCTCATTTATACCCTTTCTTCAGTTGAGTGATCAAATATTTTCACTTAAAATTTTGAACTGACCTTATGCTGATTTAAGACATGCCACCATACCACCAAGATGTTATCAAACAAATTGAATTGAGGTTCATACCTCGCTTTGAAGTGCAGAATGTATTTATCAGGCAATATCCTAGTTTAAATTGGCACTAAAGTGTTGCTGAAAACCGAAAAAATATAAGTCTTTTATATTACCTCAATTAAAAGCTTTTGTTGTTAGCAATGAAAAACATCACACATTGAATGCTCTAACACGTGGCCTCACTTGCAAGCATATTCTTTCTTGTAAATCCTAGCACATGAAGCTCTTTCATAACTCAGTAGTGGTGAGATTTGATTACCTTCTCCTTAGTCCAACACCGATATTATGTTGAATGAACACCTCAAATGAGAAGCTTACACTGTTAGAGATGAGAGATATTTAATATTTAATATTCTGAAGGCGCATTTACTTTGTGATATATGGTAGGATATGCAGATCTATGCCACCTCCTCCTTCATTTACTTGAAATGATGCTGCCCATCATTGGTAAAAGGCCCAACATGAAATCTAAGTTTTTTAGGATGACAGGTTCCATGTAGGAGGTGTTATGGAACAATCCAAAGAGATGGACACATAAAGTTTAAAATAGAAAGTCTAAATAGCCACGGTAATGCAATGAAAAATGACTCCATTATCTCGTAAATGCAGTGGAAGAAAAATCAGAGTCCACAAAAGTGGATCTCTAGAAAAAAACAGTTCTTCCATCACCATAATCACTCCACACACTTCTTTTTTTCCCCAAATAAGTGCAAGAGACCCCAAGTCACTCCTCACCCTTTTTCACCCTGGAGTATTCCAAAAACCCAACAACAATTCACTAATCATCTACATGTTTCGCCAGAGTTGTGTGTTGTGGCTATGTATGGCGATTGGTGTGGTTGGTGGGATGGGAGTGGGTGTGTCAGCTCTTGCATGAAGTTGCTAGTTTATCCATGGGAGGAGATAGACAATGAAAAGAAAAAGGAAACTAAAAGAAAGCTTATGAAAGAGAAAAAGGAAAAAACAAAGCATGAAAAAAGAAAATAGTAATAAAACAAAGCATTAAAAAACAAAATAGTAATAAAGGGCAATAAAGGTAATATAACTTTAATCACATTATTATACCTATCAAAGCAAAAACAAAAACCGAAAAATTTTGTAAAATTCTTCAAGTAATCACACAAGTTATTATTCAATATATTTAATAAATAATATAATAATTGTCCTTATTCTCATTACACATTTTATCCATCACTCATCATCCCATACATCAAAGTAAATGAGGCTTAACAGAAACAACTTTTGCTACAATTAAAAACTTAATGGCCGAAAGGACCTTTAGTCATGCTAGAAGCCTAGACAATTTAAGGACTCTAAGAGAACTGAAATAATGATTTGCAGGCAGTTGTTACTGCACATGGCACTTCAAACATGGATGGAGCCTGGAATATGATATGATCAGCTCTAAACTACACTTAAGGTTTTAAATGAAACCAATGAAAGCATAGAAACATAGACAGAATAAATAATCTAGATGTAATGATGGCCACCTGATTATAACATTTGAAGAAATGTTGATAAGAACAGGAAAATAAGTAGAGAGAGCGAGACAAGTATCAACATGAATGACATAAATACTGCTGCTTTGACCTGAACTAATCCCTCCTCTTACGATTAGGTATTCAACTTGATATTATCAAAGTGATAGTTGAGATCACTTTAGTTCAATCTCTTGGAGGAGCCAAATTGGTAGGTTGTATGTTGAATCTAAAGCCCAAATCAATTTGAATTGAGCATTTGTTTTTAAATTTAAAGCTTTGTGGAAAGAGTTAATAACTAAATAATAGTCAAAATTTAGAAGGTTCCGACATGGTCAACCAAAATCCAAATGAAAAGGGGAAGGCTCTACAAGAACTACACACATTCCTATTGTCCTTTATCCTTGTTCCTCTTGTTCAAGGAATATTATCTGGCTTCACCTTGGAACCATAATTAAGTTTAACTCTCCTAGCCTAGGCCATATGCAGTTAAATTATCGTCTTTTCTCTTTCAAAGAAGGAAAGTAAATTTGACATATCCAAGACATAGGACACCTTCCTCCGCAAAGGAGCAAATGGAACCAATAAATAGTTGTGCATGCCTGTGCACACACACAACAGTCCAATAAATCATCTATTTTACATCTCACTCACCCTTCCTGATTTACATAATAAAATAAAAGGCCAAATTTACCTAAGACAGGGAGGGAGACATTAAAAAGCTTTCATAATCATACGGATATCTGCAATCAACAGAGGTTAAGTAAGTTTTGAGTGTGACCAGGTCCATATGATTGCTAAATGTTGCACGCATAGATTCATGTTTTACTATCTACAAGAAACTACAAACCCAGCCAGGTCTGGTGTGACAGTCTGTAATTAGTATGAATACAATTCACAAGTTCTATACCTCATCTTTTTCTGATGATTTTGTGTTGCAGTGTAGATGATGTGATTCATCAACTATCAAGGTGACCCATTCTTGTTCCAACATGCTACTCTTCAAACGACGAAGCATGGTGTACGATATCACCACAACTTTTGCACATTTAGCTAGCCGCGCAGGATTGTCTTGATGACCAAAAACTGAAGGAAGAAAATAGAAGCAGCATAGCTTGAAGAAACAATATTGTAAGTGGGAGAAAGCAATTTTATATGATGCCATGTATATTCAAAGACCATGAGTCAACATAAGCCAGCCTAGTTCAGATAGAGAAAACCCTTAAAAAACGTAAGGGTGTGCATTTGCATAATAAATTCATCAGAACTTGCGTGCAAAACCACATTTGAGAGAAGGTTATTGTCATCATATATAAATGGAATACTCTATTTTCACAAAAAAAAAAAAAAATTGTTAGGTTTGTGGAGTATCAAATTGCAACTACCATTGTGTCAAGTCGAAGAAGAAGCAGCAATGCAAGGATACGTCATTCTTGAACAATAAATCATGAGTAATTCAAGTAAAAAGTAAATGGGCTATATGCCCTAAATAGGAGATAAAAAACTACTTTGGTTACAAAGTACATCATTATGACAACTTGCTAATTCAGTGAAGACAAAAAGGTATCCAACAAGAATGTGTTTCAACAAAAAGAAAAAGAGAAAACAAAAAAGAAAAAAGGATACCTAGGTGAACATCAGAAGGCAAACAAAAAGGAAACCAGCGCTCCAATTCTTCTGCCCATGAATATCGCAAAATAGCTGGGCAAACAACAAGTATGGAACCTTCCCTCATGAAACAGGCTGCAATTGCAATAGCCTATAACAAAACCATGAGTCTAATAAGTTAAAGAATCTTTGGACCAAGACAAGCTTGCTAGTAATGAGTGCATAATGTACAGGAGAACATACAATGCACGCTAAATTGTATCTGCAACAACTTGTAACCTTAACGAATCCTCAATGAAATCCTTTTTTAGAGCATTTTGAGAACTAACAAAGATAGTTTCCCTATTCTTTTGTTTCTTTAATTCTGTTGAGCGCCGAAGAGAGTGTCTTATATCCAACTATATTAACCCAGGGTAATGTACATCAAGATGTAAGGAACACTCCTTAGAACTCAAAAGAGATTGCTTCAAACTCTTACAGAATCCACTATAACAGCAAACAATACAAGACTTTTACAAAAGACAACATTCTCAGGCCTAAAGATGGAGACAAGTTCCATTTCTCAACCACAAATTAGGTAAAAATTAAGGGACCTTAGACAAGACAAAAATCCTAAACCTTGAAAATATTATAAATAATTGTTTTAAGAGATATAGCATCCGCCTATGAGTTCCAAGCATCTGACATTTTTCTCCTGCCAAAAGCAGTAGGCAGAAGAACAAATAAGAAATTTTAGTGAGAAGCTATTTGTACACCAAACTAAGAAAAGTTTGCAACTCTTTCTGATGGATTTTCTTGAGAGCTTCAGCAGAGATATGTACTTTTACATTAACAAAAGGATGTGCAGCTGCACTTCACATTGTCTAGGCACACGTTTTTAACATTTCTAATTTTCTGACATATTTTTCAAGCACAGGAACTTCCTTCTTCTGTCCTCTCTTAAAGCTTTCAGTTTTGACAACTATGGGCAGCAGCAACTTCAATAAAATCCCACTCAATGAAAGCAACCTGAATGCCTTCAGCAATATTGAAGCCCTAATGCTATCAATTTTGGTGATGGAACTCTATACCCATAGAGAGAATCTACTTAACTAAAGAACCCAAGATACCTACCATCTCGATCACAGACAACTGATGATGTTGCTGAGTTGTAAAACAGGAACAAATAAGGCTCCATGAGAATAAAAGAAAAGAAAAAGGAACAGTGCTCAAAGGGAGCCCTCTCAAATGATATTCAGATTCTTTTGTATTCATAATTCTATTCCTACCTGGAGAGTCTTTCCAAGTCCCATTTCATCTGCAATGAGACACCGACCACCCCTCCTCAGTCCAAAACGAACACCATCAAGTTGAAAAGGTAGTAAAGCATTTAACAGAGTTTCTGGGAGCATGGCAATCAACTCATCTACTTTCTCATCAGGGAGGTGTTCAGGCCTGCAAGGTATCCATTTTCCAGCAAAGAATGAGTGTGAAAGCCTCTCAACAACATTAAAGGTTCCCCAAGGTATCTCTTCACATTCAATGCCTTTACAATTCTTTAAGGACCTCAAGACCGAGTGATAATCATAAAGCCCGTAAACACAGGCCTTTCCACCACCTGTGTTCTGGGTGTAGTGTGAAAAAACAACCTGATCAAGACACAAAAAGAATAAATATTGTTAACCAAATACATGAATACACAAACTAGAATGTAGTTTCATCCATTAATCACTAGCAGGATGGACACATCAAAATCCATATATAATCTACTAGGAAAATGAATCTGTGTTTTTCCCTTCCAATTGAAAATGATGGAATCCCAATAATTGATTTCAAATAAAGGAGAGCTTTAATAACCAAAAAAGAACCTTAGGAAAATAACATAACTATGAAAACCATCTATTCTATTTTCATAAAATAACAAACTAAGTAAATGATGAATCTTAAACTACATTAACCCAGCAACAAGACTACAGAGGAAATAAAACTAATTCCGCCAGATTTGGAAATAATTCCCCAGAAAATAAAGGGCACCCCAGTTCTGTTCCACCACATAGTCCTCCTACATTTCAGCATGACATCCTGGCATCCACAAATAAAATAATACAACTTAATTTTTTAGTCTGCAGATGATGCACTTTCATTTTTATCGTCATTCATATTTTGCATGCTGATATTTTTTCTGTTTATATACTGCTAAACTAAATTTCTCAGTCCAGCTTTCTAAAACATTGTCATGTTATTATAGTCGTACATATTACTCACCAAAAATAGAAAATACAAATCCTGAAAAATAAACTACAAACAATTCTCTCAAAATTGAACGAATTCCTCGAGAAACCAAATCTGGTCAATCTGCATTTCAATATCCTATTTTCCCAACGTCCCAAAAAACAAAAAGAAACAAATAAGTGACAGAACAATATCTAAACATACTTACATTGGAGAGACAATCTCTAAGCTCCTCAAAGCAAACAACTTCACCAGGAAACACAAAACCCTCAACAGCAACAGGAGTGACGGAAAACGAATCAGGCGAGCATATTTCAAGTCGGGCCCGGAACTTCTCGGGGTTTTGGCACGGCCAGGTCAACTCAGAGACAACGGGGTGTTTGGGAACGGGGAAATTGGCGGTGGCCTCGGGAGAAGTCTTGCGGCATTTGAAGAGTTTCCAAGGGTTGCTCTTTTTATGAGTGGTCTGTTCGGTGAGAGAGAGGATTGCCTTCCGCTTGGCTAGGGCCGCTGCCCGGTTTGCTTCGGCCCGTTTTCTTTGTTCCTCTGTGATTTCTTCTTCTATTTCCATTTACGGTAAGTTTCAGTGTGTCTTCTCGTTTTTTCACGTTTTTGAAATGAGAGCTGGGGGAGCGACGGAAATCAACTGGAAATGTGCACGTGAATGTCACGTGACTATAATATACTTAATTGCATCGAGGTACGACAATTGCACTGTAGGCCCAAGCTTTTCTTTGCCTGTCTACCTACTTAAGGCGTAAACGGATAATAAACTGTAGGCCCAAGCTTTTCTTTGCCTGTCTACCTACTTAAAGCGTAAACGGATATTAAACGAATCGTATATATTATTTTTATATTTATATTTATTTAATTTTTTAAATAATTAAATACGAATATAAATTTAATAGATGTTAAAAAATAATATTCAAATTCGTATTCATCGGATATCAGTCAAATTCGAATATATCCGTATTCGATTATAATTAGTTAAATTTATTTATATTTTATTAAACGTATCCGTATTTGAATTATTTTTTTATATCCATATTCAATAATAATTACTTAAATATCTATTTAAAAATATCCAAATATATAAATCTATGAATTTATAACAAAAATATATTTTAATTAATAGAAAAAACTATATAATTTTATTAAAAAGAATGCAATCAAATAAATAATATAATTTCTAATCAATAATTAATGTTATAATTAATTATTAGCACTTATTCATAATAATGGTATTTAAGTATATTAATTATAAAGTCAACCAACAATAATTACGTTAATTAACTTTATTCTTTATTTTTTTCTCTATATTACAATAATTTTTTAAATTTATTCTTTTTCCTTTCCAATTCTTCAAGTATAATTTATATATACATATATGAATTATGAGATTTTTATTAAAAAATATAAAAATATATTATTTAATAAATATACATTCGGATCAGATATTAAACAGATCGGATACACATTTACCATATCCGTATCTATTTATAATCAGATATCTACTAATCGAATATGGATAATATCCGCTTTAAACAGATATGAATAAATTTTATTTAAACAAATACGAATGCGAACAGTAAACGAATTTTCGAATATCCATTTACAACCCTATGCCTACATACCTACCTACTTTCTCTCTTTCTTTTTCCCTTTTTTTTTATTGAAATGTAAATTTCATTAATTCAAAGAGAGAATCTACAAGGGGTAGCTCCTATCACAGCAGAAATTAATGGACAGTACATCATGGTCATATTTGATACTCACTATTGATGCAATTGGGGTTGATAATATATGTTAATATATTGTTTGATACTTGAGATTGGCAATTGGGGCTGGATCGCAATTTGTGCCTAGCTTGATTCTGTGTAATAGATTAAGTGTTACTAATGTAGCAGCCTAGAGGGTACGATTGATTAATCGCACCCCTTTTGGCTTAATGTTCTTTATTAAAATTTACATTATTGCCCTTAAGAGAAGTGAGTAATTTTTCCATTTTACCCTTTTGTTTAATAGTTCCTCAACAACTTAGCAATAGATAGCAGAAATACAAATCTTGCTCTTGTTTCCCTTCTCACCTGCACAGTTGAACCTTAATCAAAAATTATACTCACTCAAATCCTTGAAGAGGCGTGCTTCTTCTAATATTTGCATTCCTCTTATGAATTTCTGGTAAATCCATGTTCTCATTATGCATTTTCCTATTTCTTCTATCCAACGCAATCTTGATTTTTATTGCAAGATTATGTATCATCTTCTTGTGGCTTTGGAGAGCATTTTTTGTACAATCGTGGAGCTGAGGTGGACAGTTAAGACGAAGTTGAATCAAATCTAATTGAAGGTTGTTACCTGATAAGTACCAAGGCTGATTGCTCCTATCATAATATTTTTTTGTTTTTGTGATCAATTACAATTTGTCATGTTCTCAGGTGTGTACATCATATGTAGATGCATCCGTTTCTATTTAGAACTTATTAAGAAATGTAATAGCAGTTTCTATTTTTTTTTTTTTTTGTGATGAAAAGTTAATGTTCAGCAATGTCTTGAATGGGGGTACGGCTATTGCAAAATAAGAAAACTGCTAGACATTTTTCAGTCTATTTGGTACGTATTTGAGTACAATGTGAATGAGTGGGTAGTTAAATATTGGTTGATCTTAATGACATTTAGGTGGTTGCCAAGGGACTTACATTGAGTCCTCTGTTTTATTTAATTTTTCCATGATAATGGATCGTGATATTGATATATATATATATATATCTCTCTCTGTGTGTGTTCTTTAATCAATAAAATATCAATATATGTTATCATAGGGCGTAGCCGCAAGAAACTCTATAAAATCTCTGCTTTGAATGTGCGGCAATATTGCTAATGGGTGCCTTTACGTGTATTGTAAATGTGAACAACATGAGATTCTAGTTTAGTAGCTTAAACATATTTTTCTCATTCTACCAAAATTGTCCATTTTTTTCCGTAAAGGTTTCCACACTCCTCTACTTTTTTTCAAGCAAGTAGATGGTTATTCAATGTATCTTAAAATGTATAAAGAGTTAGTTCTTATTTTATTATTGATACCACCAAATGTCATTCATCTTTTGAACATGTGTGTATTTTGTTATATTTATCATTCTTTGTCGATGGCATGATTTCTTTGGAATTGGTATCCTACGCTTTCATTAACTCAGAATGTGTATCCTTTTAGATTTGTTGTAGGACAATCGCATAGATTGGGATACTAGAATTCGTATTCTAATGTGGATTTATGTTTTCTTGCTGCAAAGATTTATTTGCATATTTTTGTTTTATCGTGCTTACCCTATATATGTTGAGAGATGTGGCGATATACATAGTAGGGTTCTTAAGAGGTGGAGCATTATTTTTAAGATTCTAGATCAATTAAAATACTTGAGAAAGATTGTAGAAGATGATGATCAAGCATGTTCAGATAATCTACGTATGATCAAAGTGCATTTTGGATGCCTTGATATTTAATGGAACACGTGGGAGAGCTTCAAATTGAAAATTTTGTTAGGATCCTTGAAAAGATAACAACTTTTTTGTTTATTCTAACACATCATAAAAACATATGATTGTTAAGCACAATTTTAAGAGATCTAGACAAACAATTAGCAAGTATTTCAAACAATATCTTAAAATAGTTATTAAGATAAGTCCACTGTTCCTTCTAGATCCTCAGCCTATTGATGATGATTGTACTAATGAAACATGATGATGCTTCAAGGTAAATTTAGAAAAACCCTAGATTACTTTATTTCATTTAATTTTGTCCACCAAATTGCCTAATTCAAAATTGTTCTTATACATGTATAAGGTTGTCTTAGTGCACTTGATGGCACATACATATTGGTTTGTGTACTAATGAGCAAACCAACACGATAAAAGAGCAGAAAATAGTGAGATTGCAGTAAACGTTCTTGGTGTTTGCAATCATGAGATAAATTTCATTTATGTTCTTGTCAAATGGGATGGCTTTGCTGCTAATAGCAGGGTGTTATGTGCAGCGGTTAACAAACTAAATGGTCTTAAAGTACCTACTGGTGTGTCATTAAGTGTGATTCCCATCATTTCATTTATGTTTCTATTTATGAAAGCATAGGATATATTGTGACGCTAATGATAATTTGTAGGAAATTACTACCTATGTGATGCCAACTCTATAAATTGTGAAGGATTTTTTACTTTATATCATGGCACCAGATACTACCTCTATGAATACAGCGATGGAACATATCACCTCATAATAAATGTGAATATTTCAACATGAAGCATGCTTATTGAGAAGGCACTTAGACTTCTAAAGTGACGGTAGGCTGTCATACGAAGTACTACTAATATGGGTAGGCCTAATAGGTCCCAAAAGTCCTGCAGATTCTTAATCCGGCCGTAGAGGTTACATCTCTTGACTTAGATTCTCAATTCAACTGTAGAGGTCGCGTTTGCCAACTTAGAGGTTAATATGGGCAAGACATGAGCATTAATGACAGCCACTACTACCTATCGCATTTGCATTAAATGTACCTCAACCACTAGACTATCTACATTAATTGGTTTGACGGTGCATCACCTTTACATTAATGGCGATAAGGATCCCCTCTCTAATCAGCCAACCATTTGTAAAGCTTTGGCTTAGGTTGAAAAGACCTAAGTTACCCTTACTTATAGGAATAGTATCTGAAGTATGTGAAGGAGAAATTCATTTTTTTATCCCTAAGTAAACATTATAAATACTCTGTTATTTAGAAATCATGGTAAGCTTTCATACTCTCTTTGAACTGTTACTCTGTCCAATTACTCTCAAGTCGAAGTGGTAACTTAACCATTAGAGGGTTTTAGCCTATAACCCTCTCAGCTAGCTTGACATTTGTTCCTTGGCTGTAGGATCCAACTCATATCTACAAAATTTCATCTTTCGGGTCGATTAATCCCATCAGGTTGAGATTTAGGAGCCTATTATACTAAAATAAACTTTATCATTTGGCGTCATCTATGCAATGTGGAACTTATAGCTAAAAATGGTCAACACCAAGCGAACCACATCCAAGAGACATAGTGATTGTAAATCACCACTATCTCCATCACTATTATCGCAAAATCAACTAGACCAACAAATTGAAGGTCTTAGTCCTCAATCAGAGATGGTGGTCACTTTGACCATCCCTCAACTAATGCAGCTGAACAGTGATCAAATTTCCACCCAATTCTCAGTGCAACTATCTATCATTTTGCAAAGGCACAACAATCAGCTAACTGCCGCAACTAGTGTTACGCTACATCCTTTACATGAAGAAGAGTGACCACCACATGAGGACAGAACAAGAAATGAAACTCATCACAACCCCAATAGACAAGATTTGAGCCCTCGTCGATTTTCCCATGACAAGGCATGCTACCAACCATGAGAGGAAGTAGCAGATTCAATAAAACACTTTGTTCAACCCAATTGAACCCAACAGCACAAGTGGGTTGAACACTAAACACTTTAACCTAGTCAAGACTTATCTAAAGCTGACAGAGATGAATAGGAAAAAGTTTCACACTAAGTTCAACAACTCAGCTAATGATTGGAAGAGATTTTGAGAAAAAATGTGGGGAGAGCACACTTTGATAATGCCCCTAGATTTCGATAAAAGAGGGAATCTCCATTTATTTAGGAAATTATTGATGAATGTGTCGCGATTAATGCAAAAATTCTGACTAGATTACGTCGATATGATAGGTCAATTGACCCTCAATGAGCACCTCCTACAATTTAAACACATGATGCAGCTGAATGGTCACAGTGACCACGTACATGCAAAAATGTTAGTTTCCACTTTTTAGAGAGTGGAGTTGGAATGGTTTATCAAGCTTGAGCAGTATCCATATTTTCTTAAGGCCAGCTATGCAATAAATTCCTCCATCAATTTACTAGTAGAAGAAAAACAAAGCTGCTGCACACTCATCTCTATATTGTCAAACAAAATGAAGAGAGCCTTTGTGAAACTTTTTCTCGAGATTCAACACTGACGTCTTGAAAATTGACAACCTTAGGATTGAATTTTTAATTGATGTTTTATTCTTGGGATTCAGGCATAAGGAGTGTGCTAATACTGTGATCAGAGAATGACCACAAATAATGGAAGAGCTCTTTGACCTAGCAAAAAGATACATGACCTAAGAGGATATGAAAAAAAATGAAATAATGGGGAGGAGAAGTTGACAAGAAAAAAAAAAAACAAAGATGATAGGCATTAGAAGAAGGGACACCGATCTCTAATAAAATGTTTTCACAATTATGCTCTACCTAACACTCCTAGGAAGGAAGTCTTATTTGCAATACAACATGATAACCTATTTAAAAGACCAAGAAAGCTTAATGAAACAGAAGCCATGAAGAAATTCAAGAAGTATTGCTATTTTCATAGGCAAAAGGGCTATGACACAGAGGATTGCTTCAATATCCAAGATGAAATTGAACGACTCATCTGACAAGGATACCTCAAAATACATTGATCAGAAAACCCCATAAATAATAGCTTAAACTGACTCAACTCCTATAGAGAATGGTCGATCAGCCCATGAAAATAAGATAAGGGAAAATAAAAAGTTGAAGACGACCACCCCCTCTTGAGAGGCATTATTGATATAATTACAGGAAGACCAATGGGGGTACTCCAAATTAGCAAGAAAGCAGGCATAAATACACTTTGAATCCAATAAGTTAAGGTAGGCCAGATCAATCTATCAACTTTCCACAAGCATGGACCCCATATCTTTTCCAAATTCCGACTTTACTCATTTAGGAGGTCAAGCGACAGAGAGCAAGTTAGATTGCACATTGGTAGTTTATGTTGAAATAGCTAAGTTTAAGGTTAAAAAGATCTTAGTTGATACTGACAACTCTACAAACATCATTTTTGTCTACTTTAGACAGAATGAAGCTTGTAAAGCTAAAGTGTAAGCCTATTCAAACCCTCTTGGTTAGTTTTAGGGGATTAAAGATTATGCCCATTGGATCTATAAATTTATCCACATTCTTTGGAGAGGCATCCACAGGGCGCACCTTCATGATCAACTACCTCATGGTGGACATGCCTTTTGCTTAGCAATTGTATCCACTTATCACATGAAGGTCAAATTCTCGATGATAGCTAGCGTAGAGAAGTTGTTGTGTAACATAAAAGAAGTATGGCTTTGCTATACTATTTTGGTCAAATCTAATGAATAGAAAGATCGACCTAAACTAAAACCCTCAAGGGACATCTATGTAATGGAATCCAAAGAGAGAAAAACTAGTAAGAAGAGAAAAAAGAAAGATACTAAAGTTGAGCCCACTGAAGAATTCAAAATAATAGAGCTTGAGCCTGGCAACCTAGATAAAACAACAAGGATAGGGACAAGCTTTGGACATAATATGGAATGCATGCTAGTCAATTTCCTCAAAAGGAATATTGATGTTTTCACATGAAAAGCAACCAACCTCTAAGGAATTAACCCCCGAGTCATTGTCTACCATTTTAATATCAATCTATTCTTCAAGTCGGTTAGGTAGAAAACCAGAACTTTTATTGCGAAAAAAACCCAAATCATTAAGGATAAGTTCAACAAGCTTTATGAGGTGGGTTACATAGTAGAAATATAATATCCTAGTTACCTATATAATATAGTTCTTGTCCCTAAAAATGAGGGTAGATGGAGAATGTGTAATCATTTTACAGATCTTAATAAAGTATGCCCTAAAGACCTATATCCACTGCCCCACATAGATTTGTTAGTTGATTTAACTGCAGGTTGTGACTTCCTAAGTATGAGGGATGCCTTTTAAGGGTATTATCAAATTTTCATGGCACCTAAAGATAGGGATAAAACTATTTTTGTAGTTAGCATATATTGTTTTCACATCATGCCATTTAGATTAAAATGCTAGCGTAACATACCAAAGACTAGTCAACTTTATATTTAAAAATGAGATCGATCGATCTATGAAAATCTATGTGGTTGATATGATCATTAAAACAGAAAGAGAATTAGACCACTTAGCCAACCTCGACCACACATTTTTTTTATTTTGAGAGCATTTGACATGAAGCTTAACCCAAACAAAGGCACATTCTTGAGTAACAGGTGGAAAATTCTTGGGTTACATGGTCAATCATCGA
Organism: Jacaranda copaia; assembly: GCA_014898725.1. Lineage (NCBI taxonomy): Eukaryota > Viridiplantae > Streptophyta > Magnoliopsida > Lamiales > Bignoniaceae > Jacaranda > Jacaranda copaia. The sequence goes on along the minus strand of JACGDI010005248.1, from coordinate 90,203 downwards.
GGTATTGAAGCTAATCCTCAGAAAATCCAAGTAATTCAACATATCTCACCGCCAAAGACAGTAAGAGATATACATAGGTTGGTTGGGAAAGTTATTACTCTTTATCGATTTGGTCGAACTTAAACAATACCTAATCGAGCTACCATTATTTGTGAAACCTACAGTTGGAGAAGTGTTAAGTTTGTATTTAGCAATCTCTATGGCAGCAATCAATTCAGGTTTGGTACCTACTCAACAAAGCTTATATAAGCTTGTATATTACATTAGTAAAGTCTTCTAGGGTCTCGAACATAACTATTTGGAGATCACAAATTTTGCACTAGCTTTAATCACAGTAGCGCAAACGTTGAGGCCTTATTTCTTGTCATATGCCATCATTGTTCTAATAAATCAACTATTAAAGCAAGCCCTCTCTAAACCTGATACGTTAGGGAGGTTAACCAAATAAGCTATTGATTTGGGGGAATTTGATCTCAAATTTCAACCCTGCATCGCCATAAAGACTTAGGTATTAGCTGATTTTGTGGTAAAACATGTTAACCTCCCCATAATAATGGAACAAGAACAACAAGCCTAGTCTTTGCATGTTAATGGATTAGCTACTAGCACAGGGCACAGTGCAGGTATTTCCCTGCATTCCCCTCAAGCCAAGGAGTATGATTTTGTAATTAAGCTCAATAACCTAATCACAAATAATGAAGCTGAATAAAAAGCTCTAATTGCAGGAATGAGAATGGCTATACATAGCAACAATGATAGACTCGTAGCTAGTCGCAGAATAGTTTGGAGAAAATTTTGAAGTGAGGAAAATGACAATGAGCACTTACTTGGTAGAGGTTAAAAGACTTTAGCAACAATTCACAAGGTTTACGCTCAGTCAGGTGCCCAGGTTAAAGAATGAAAGAGCATATGCACTTTTCAAGTTTGCTAGCTCAACAAAAGGTACCAAGAAATGGTCTAATATCTTCTTGGTTATAGATAAGCTTGCTACTAGTAAACTCCATCAAAATCAGGTCTTCACCATCTATGCGATAGGCCAAAGTTGGATGGATGAAACAAAGTCCTATCTTAGAGAAGGAAAAGTACCATTGGATAAAGCAAAAACCCACAGGTTGCATGGGCACTCAGTGAAGTTTGCTTTAGACAAGTTTGGCTAACTGTATAAAAGGTCCATCTCTGAAGCCCCATTAAAATGCTTAACGCCTAGTCAAGGGGAAAAAGTCTTGCAGAAGGTCCATGTTAGTGTTTATGGAAACTACTTGAGAGGTCGTGCACTAGCCCACAAGGTCATTAGGCATAGATATTTTTGGCCAACTTTGTATAAAGATGCCATCGAGTTTGCTTGAAGATGTCTATCTTACCAAGTCCATGCTAACATCTCTCATCAACCAGCTACAATACGCATCCTAATACAGATCACGTGGCCTTTTGAATAGTGAGGGTTGATATAATGGGGTCTTTTCCAAAAACTACAAGTCAAAGAAAGTATATGATAGTAGCAATCAAGTATTTCACCAATTGGATCAAAGCAGAAGCCGTACCCAAGATCACAGATGCCACAATGAAGAGTTTTCTATGGAAGAATGTTATTTGTTGTTTTAGCTTGCCTGAGGTCCTCATATCCAACAATGGCACCCGATTCCAAAACAAGTAACTGAGGAAATAGTGGAAAGGCTGAAAATTAGGCAACATTTCACTTTAGTGGGAAATCCACTAGTAAATGGTCAAACAGAGGTCACTAATAGAATTATTTTAGACCACATCAAAACCTGACTAGAAGGTTCTAAAGCCAGCTAGGTAGATGACTTACTAGGAGTCTTCTAGGCTTATCAGACCACCCCAAGAACTTCTACCAGACAAAGCCCATACAGTTTAGTTTATGGTTCAAAGCCAGTTATTCTTGCAGAATTGATCTAACATACAGCTCGGGTTATACAGTACAACCTAATCAGAAACCAAGCTAAAAGAGAATTTGACCTTGAAATAATTGACGAGCTTTGGCAACAAGCTTTCACCAAAATGCAAAGGTACAAGTCAATCATGCCTAAGCAGTATGATAAATGTGTTAAGCCAAGATGTTTCGATGTTGGAGACTTCATTTTTAAGAAGGCTGAAGTCTCCAAAATTGTTAGCAAACTCGACCTAAACTGAGAAAGTCCTTATTTTATGGTGAAAGTGGCAAAGTACAACTCTAATAAACTGATTGACATGACAAGAAATGAGCTCCCCAAACCATGGAATGCAATTAATCTGAAGAAGTTTTATGTGTAAGCTAGATTATATAGATATAACATGTTCTAATGCATATTATTTTGTCAACCCTGCAATTGCATAATCAAAATGGTATGCAATCCAATTATTAAACAACAATGAAGTTGACCCTGTAGTTGCATGATCAAAATGGTATACAATCCAATTATTAAATACCAATTATTAAACAGCGATCAAGTCAACCCTATAGTTGAATGATCAGAATTGTATACAATCTAATTATTAAGCAGTGGTCAAGTCGACCCTGCAGTCACATGATCAAAATTGTATACAACCCAATTATTAAATGGTGATCAATTTGACCCCATGGTTGTATGATCAAGTTCATCCCATAATCATGTAATTAAAACTATTTATGAATTAATTATTGAAGATTTCAATTGACCCTATAGTTGACCTTATGTACAATTTTTTTTAAATAACGGTGCATGATTTAAATTATTTTAGCACAAAAATAATAATAATAAGCATTAAAATTGACTAAAGATATGGTATTGCGATAATCAAATAGCGACATTGACATCAAAGTCCTTTAACATAAATCACTAGAAGCCCATCAAGACCATATATCTTTCCAAAACAAAAAATACAAAAGTATGGGACCATCTAGTTGGACCCTGTACCCTCTTCTCGTCAACTCACAACTTCGTTAGCCACCTCATCGACAACCCTAAATAGCTCATCAGTCAAATCAAGACCAACATCCAGAGATGGCCCTTCGACCTCTTGCTCAGGCCTAGTCTAAGGTACTCTAGTAGGTCGAGAGGGCCTAGCTTTCTCAGTTGGAAAGACGTGTTGATCAATAAGGAAAACATTTACCACATTTATTTATTATTCTTTATCTTCAATGTAAACTCGACTACGAAAGCAAAATTTTCTTGCACTAAAACAACCCATAGATGAGGGGGGACAATAGCTTCAACAATTTTTTAAGCAGGGGTGTTATCATCAAAGGCTTTAAAGTGCTCATTTTTCATTACGTTGAGTTGTATGTTATCCTCAGCTCGAAATTTATAACTGAAGAACTCAAACTGTTTCATTGTATGGTTGAATGCCTCCTTGGCATCATCCATGCTAAATGCCACACTCACATTGGTAAAAGCTAAGCAGAGCATAAATTGTTGCATAGCCTATTTGGAAATTCCAAGCAACGCTTGAAGAACTTAACCTGAGCATATTGTAAAACACTATCATAATCTTGTGCTTGACTTGATTCTAAGGCCTTATGAATAGAGTTGATCATTTTCTTTATTTACTTCTTAGCCCAGCTCTTAGCTTGAACCATAGATAACAATTCAACATTCTTTTCTTTAAGTTGCTTAGTCAATTTGACCAACCTCAACTCCAGCGAATCGACCTTGGTCTTAACCAAGTCATTTTGTTTCTTTTCAAACTTCTCACACTTCTCTTCCAACCGCTGATGATTGGTCTCATATGGCTCATACCTTCGGTGGAGGTTGTGCCCCCATTGCCCCACCTAAGAAACATTGAACATTTTCAAGTTGAAATATAGCTTTCAAATTAAATTTTGAGTTAGTGGATGTTGCCAAAGGGAGTGGTGATGCTATACGTAAAAAGGAAAAGACTATCATGTACATCTCAATTGGAAAAAAATCAACAGAAAAAGAAAAAATCAAAATTGATAGATTTCTCGAAACAAATAAAAAGGAAATGAAAGATGAAACATAAGTCATGGATCAATTAGGCCCTCTCGAGGACTTTCTTAAAGAGAAACCTCATGTAAATACCATGGAATAAGGTTTGATCTTGATCCTATTCCATACCAAAAATGAAAAATTTGACACAATTAGGATTTTTTTTTTGGAAATTGAATATAGTTACTAATTCATGATCTAGCATGTACAAAATAGAAACTTCATTCTTGATTTTATGAAAATTTTTGTGAAAGCCTTTCATTTTTTTCTCTTCGATAGAAGTTCGATTTTCTTAGAATGTATCCTAATTTTTGGCCTAATTCTTCTTCTGATGATTGATTCAACCTCTGATCAAAAAGATATACCTTGGTTATATAATAATACAGATAAAAATTCAAAAAGAAACATTTACCATATTTGCATGGTAGGCAAAAGCTTTCAATGTGTCAAACTACTCGTAGTTGAACATCTCAACCTGGTCTTTTTAGAATAGACCAGTTATCAAAATGGCTAAAGGTATTACCAACATCAAACTTGTACCTATCATGGTCGCTGTGTTCGATACCCCCACTTCATCACCAAACTAGGACTTAGGAATGTGGGCAGGTTGCACAAATGCTCAAGCGACAACATCACATAAGTAGCCTCATCAGGTTCATTCACTTTTTTCTTTTTTTTTTTTTATCATAGTTTTCTTTGGGGCACTCTGCATTGCAATGACCTTCTTTTTTTAGCTATGGAGATGGGCTACTTACTACTCCAGTACTGGGAATAGTGGCAAGTTGACTTCCCAATGCCACCTGGCCAACCCCAACAGGTTGAGCAGTAGCTGCTCGATAAGCCACAGTAGCCTCTCAGCACTCCTAAGTCTATTATTGTTTTTGGCATTGCTATTTACCTGGCATGATTCATAATTGCCTGACCTGCAAAATAAATATATGTTGATCAAAAGATTTGAAAAGATAATAACCATGGATGATAAATTAGATAAATTACAAAGGTTAGTTTCTACCTAAGCATGTGTTAGCATGCAACCTCAACTTAGCAGTTGACAATTCCCCCAGAACCAAATTCCTCTCCCCTATAGATGTAGAAGCATCTATTTCACCAAACTTAAGGAGATCTTGAACAAAGACATTGTTCCAGGATAGGTTCGCATTGGTATTCTTCTCGACCTTACCCATTATCCATTCTCTTAGGATGTTAAAACTGACCCCATCTGGGAATCGAACATAAAAGTACTTCTCTTGTCATTTTTGGCTTTGGGATAAGGATGGCATTCCAAATATTTTTCTACAAGGTCGAGCTTTTAAGTAGCAAAACCCTAACTACCCAGCCAGACTCGACTTCTATGAAATTGGTAAGTGAAATAGGTGGCTAAAGTTAGCTCATGAAGGGGGTTCGTCGAAGATGGCCATCATAACAATAAAGCTATACATAAGAGAGAAGTAATTGGGCAAAAACTAAGTTATACAAACTTGCAAACCTCTTAGTAGGTTGACTATAGGATTAGCTAGAGGAAACCTAAGGCCACATTACATTGTATCCTTAAAAATAGTTATACATCTCTTTAGAGGATTGTGCATTCTATCCACAGCCCTAAGCTTGATTAATTCAAATTCGTTCGAGATATGGTACTTTAACCTAATAAACATGATGTCATTTGATGATATTTTCAACACAATATCACTATAATGAGTGGCAATGAATAGCCTACCCCTTGACTTGGAAGGCTCACATGCCTTCTCTAATGCCCTTGCCTCTTCGACCACAGGCTTAGAGGGCTAGCTTCAACACCAATAGGGTTAGAAAGACCAACCCCTTTATCTACCTCCAATACTCCCTCAATTACACCTAACTCAGGTTGTTGAGGAGATTTTGACCTCCTACTAGATAACTCACTTGAGTTTACTGTGTTAGTCAAGGCATCTACTGAACGTGTTGCTTTAGAATCAAAACTTGAACTTGACATATTATGCAAAGATATTGATAGAAAAATTTAAATCACAAAGGAAGAAGACTTATGAAAACTATTTGCAAAGATATAAAGGCTGAAGCTTGCTTAAAAACTCAACCTCAAAACTCTACTGCTCGACTTCAATGCATTGCAATAAAAGTAAAAAATAAAGGGTGAAAACAATTATTTATAGGTGAGCTCAAAGTGTCAACTGGTTAAATTAACTAATAACCAGCTAATCAATGCATAATCTCGAGTCACCAACACATGAATATTTGAGTAACTGCCCAAAATGACTCCCGCCTTTATCACCCTAGTCAAAATTCAAAAATATTTTCCCACACAAATGATTCTCATCGATCTCCCAATCAGAATTTCATCGAGCTACTCTTAACTCTGACCATGTCATGGTTAAACTACATAGTAGGGGGGACTCATGACATGGTAAGCTCAATAGGCCCCAAAAATCCTATAGGTTCTCAATCCGACAGTAGAGGTTACATCTCTCGACTTGGATTCTCAATCTAACTATAGAGAACGATATGAGCAATATAGGAGCATTAATGATAGCCTCTGTTACCCATTATATCCACATTAAATGTGCCTCAACTACTAGACTATTTGCATTGATTAGCTTAATGGCGCATTACCTTTGCATTAATGGTGTTATGGATCCATTCTTTAGTCAGTTGACCAGTGTAAAGCTTTGGCTTAGGTCAACAAGACCTAAGTTACCACTACTTATGGGAACAATGTTTGAAGTATATCAAGGAGAAACTCATCTTTTTATACCTAAGTAAACACTATTCAGAAGTCACAATAAGCTTTCATACTCTCTTTAAACTGTTACTCTATTCAATTACTCTCAAGTCGAAGTACCGACTTAAACATCAAAGGGTCTTGGTTGAGGACCTCTTGGCTAGCTTGATGTTTGTTCCTTGGCTGTAGGATCTAGCTCACGTCTACAAAAATTTATCTTTTTAGTCGATTGATCCCATTAGGTTAAGATCCAGGTGCCTATTATACTAAAATAAACATCATCAACTACTTTCTATCCTATCAAAGTTCATAATATAATAATATTGGTTTGCGCACTTCTACACAATTACATTCGTACACAGATGGCCATTGATCCCTTGAAGGATACAATGTTGGATGGCTAAGAGAACACTTACACAGTAAATGTTGACCACATTGAGAGTATTTAAAGCTCATCCAAGTGGAGCAATAGGTGAGACACATTAGCTGCCAATATGTACTAATCATGGATAAGGGCTCGCTCTAACAATTAGTATGATTTGTCTAGTGTTTAGGAAATAACACAAATACCCTCAAACAAATCTTACTTCTCAGTTTAGCTATACTTTGATATAGTATAGCTTTGTGGTGGCTTTGTTTGATTGGATAGATGTTGGAAACTTAATATTTGTGGGGTGGTTGCTATATTATTGTATATTCCATCATTTGAATCTTACCTGACAAATATGCGCTTATTTTTCTTAAATTTATAAGTGATTTACTTATATATTTATGGATAGTATAATGTACCCCATTAGTTTCTTAGCTAATTTCTATGATGATCTTTACTAACACAGGTGTGGCAAATTTAGGTGCTCGTCTCACAACACTGAGTGGTCAAGTAAAGGAAATGTTAACCCTTACTATTTCTGAACCCATCAGGTGGAGAAGGCCTCGATATATGTATTGAAGAGCTTGTGAGCGGGTGGTTGGCATTGTGATGGCTTTTTTAAAGGTGGTTCCATGGTAAGGTTGAAATCCATGTTATGAGAAATATTCCCCAGCAATAGCACCTTAGTGAAACATATTCAATCAAAGCTATAAGTATGGAAAAAAACGTTTGTAAAATTACAAGGTATTATCAATTATAGTGCTGGAATAGGGGTTTCTATGGACCTTACCACTCATATGATTATTGTTGAGTCAGAATTTGTTTGGGCCGACTATGTTAAGGTAAATATGTATGTTTATTTTGTTTAACTAGACATCTATTTATTTGTTTAATGATTAGAAAACTATGTTATTTAGGTGTAACATGATGTAGTGAAGTTGAGAGGGAAGCAACACCTATGGTACACAAGTTGGTTAGAAATATTCGAGAATGATAGAGCCATAAGATATCAAGCATTTGACGTAATAGACATAGTTTAAGAGTTGTTACATGATACTCATGTTGATGAAGGTGAGAAGTTTGCTGATAATGTGGATACAAATTGTGCATTTACCTCAAGAAACATTATCAAAAATAATGCTATCTCCATTGCTCTATCATTCTTGTCAGGTACGAAAAAGAAGGCATCATCATCTGGCAAGCAAAAGAGGATTGATCCATGCATTATTAATTTCAAGAAGATAATGGGGACATTGCTCAAAGACACCACCAAAATAGCCCTCAAAAATATTGTTGAAAGCTAGTACAACCACCACCACCACCACAACAAATTGATATGGACTCTTCGTTGAGGACTTCTTTATTTGAGGTACTCGCTAAAATACAAGATTTGTCCTTGGATGATCAAATCAAGGCTACTTATCATTTGGCCCACAATAAATTGGACATGGCTGCTTTTTGAGGCATGAACAAAGAGGCCAGGGCTCATTTTGTGCACATTCTCTTATCTGGTAGTTTGTGATCTAACTAGCCATGATATTAATTCATGATCCTTTTGCACTTTAACAAATTGTCGATTATCATTTGTCTTGAACAATATGTAAGGCACATTGTGCAGTCATTATACTATTGCAATTCTATTCTCATTTTGTGTTGGCAAAATATGTTTTATGGGGAATAATAACTTTCTTAGGGTTTTTTACTGATGTATTAATGTTGATTCTTAATTAGGAATTTTGTATTTGTCAGAGCATGTATCTTTTGTCGGGATGATTTATCTTTCGTTATCTGATGTTGTTGATGCCTTATAGGCCATATCATGTTTAGTTGAGATGTTTACTACCTATCTATTGTCATGCTTATTGCATATCTATTGGGCAGTTAATCATGAGTACACGAGAGTAGTATGGCATTAGGCCTGTGCTATTTGTCTATGTTTCTGGATTGCTAGGATTTAGGAAATATCAACATTGTAGTTTGTGATTAGCAACATAATATATGTATATGTACTATACAAAAAATACTCATGGGCCACATCATGGTTGTGCATCTGCTGTCTAATTCCTAAGAAACCATTGGGCATTAAATGCAACAATTTGTTTAGCTTGAAAATGACTGTCTTAAATGCATGGTATGTTAGATTACCTGTTAGATTACCTAATCTTTATTGAAATTTTTTATTTGAATTTATGAATATGTAAATGTGTTTCAAAAATACTCAAAATTGTACAATGAAGTGATCTTTTCCTATATATTGCATATATGTCTATGGTTGTGTTTGAAAAATGTAATAATAACTCATTAAATTTGGTTAGTTGATATGTTTGGATGAATCCTTGTCAATTCAAAAACTCACTATTATTGTTAAATAATTAATGAGTTTACTTTATATAATTTAGAAAATTTAAATGATAAGAATGCAAAATTGACAAAATTATACTACTGTGATCAAAATGGCTTCTTCCTATGCAGTAGCAAATTTTTATGTGTGTGAATGGGTTGTGAAAAATACATCAAAATGTCAATAAATTTAATTAGATGACATATTTTTATGAGCCAGAAGATCAAAATATTCAGAGTTAATGCCAAGCTATTAATGCAATTAACTATATTAAACACTTAATAAAACTTACGAATTATAAGAATTTAGAATTGGTAAATATTGCATTGTTGCAGTCAACAACCACCTTTCCTATATATAATAGTATAGATTTATGTAAATTCAAATGAGTTTACAAAGTATATTTAAAAAAATATAAATTATGGCAGTTGGCAAATTATGATGAGTCAAAAGATCAAGAAATTCACAAACAATTAAAATTTTAATTTTAATTTTAAGAATTCAAAATAAAATTGCATAGTTGAGGCAAAAGTCTCCTTTCTTATGACAATTGTTAAATTTTGACTAAGTTTTGTATTTGTACAGAAAAATATATTGACAAATCAATAAGTTTGGTTAATTTTCAATTTTAAAACAAGAAATTTATGGCTAATATTAAGTAACTAGTAAAATTTTATTGAATAAGTATAGAAGTTCTAAATTAGATGAGTAATTAAAAATTACCTTCCTATCTAAAATAATATATTTTTATGTAAGTCTAACTTAATTTAAGAAACATTTGGATTAAGTGACAATTTTGATTTCAAATTGTTTTTTCGAAAGCTAAAACCATGGTAATCATTAACTAAACTTTGGTTGCATAATGCTTTGCTTTCGTATTTATGGTGTGAAATAAATGTTACACTCGGATTAGTAGGGTATATAAAAAAGTGAACATTGAGTAATCTAGGAATATAACAAACAATCTCATGCATTAAAACATGACACAAATGGTCTACCCAAAACAAATGCAACATCATGGCAAGCAACACTAAGCTATAGAGCAACAATATCAATGGTTGCTTAGTTTACACATAACACTCAATAGAAATAAAAACAAACTGCACCCTCATAAACCCTTACCAATATGGTTGATAGAAACTCAATTCCTACCATAGATTTTTGGATGTTGTTGGTAGAGGCATTGGAGCTCACTTGACCCCCATTTGGATTGGATTCATAAGTCCAAACAACTCCCTATCATCCTCTTTTATCTAGAGAATATCATAACTATCAGAGAAGAGAGGGATAAACGTATTTGAAGATGGCGTAATACTTATTCCATTAATTGAGTCCTGGTTTGCATCATCATGCCCATAAACTTTGGCCCAATTATTCCAAAAATAAAAATCCAATGCTTAGCTTATGATAGGAGATAGGGATGCCACGACTACATTAATAATGTTGTTCACAGAAGGATTGGGGGCAACTGCACTATAGTAAAAAATTTGCATTACCTCCATTTCACTAAAGAGCTCAATTAGCTTGGGAAGGCCAAAAATTTCACATAACTCAAACTACTGAGCTTCTCCTCTCATCATGTATGCCTCCAATAGTGAATATTTATAAAAAAATCAAAATTTTAATTAGCTAAAAGAATAATTATTTTATAAAGATCAAATTTAAATGTATAATAATTTATGAAATTGCCATGGTAATGTAGTCCCAAATGTAAGCTTCTACTGCAAAGACATTTTGTTGCTCTTCATAAGTCACTAGTGATAGAGAAATCAAAAGGCCGAACACGGTGTGTCTCTATTGGAGATCCTTGAAATGAATGCTTGCATCTGAATAGGTAAAGTTAGTCTAGAACTTAACATTCACTAAGTGAATGTATGAATGAATTACAGCCATATCAGAGTGACATAGATATCTTCCATCCAACGTAGCATATGTTGCGAGTTGGTTGATGAGTTTCTCGTCGATTTTCTCGACCCATGGTGTGAGATAGAAAATTCGTTCTTGACTTTCGGAATTTCTTGGAGCCATGGGTTGCAGATATTTTTGAGCAAATAGGTATGGTTTATCAAATAGAAAGGGTTTAGATACGTAGTACAATTCATATGGCCATCATCTTATGTCCCAATATATATATAAATAAAAGGTATATTTCATAGGCAACCCATGATTTGAAATGACAAATAGGATAGCCATGCTAGATGATTAATCAATTCAATTGAAATTTGAAGCCAACATAAAAAACGAACTCGGATATGCTTTGCGGCATGGCATAAGGCTGATCATCTCCATCATGATAGGAATTTGGAAATAAAAAATAAAACATTGGGAAGGCACTAAAGAATGCAATCTGCCCTAATACTAATATGCACTGTAGCCTTTGTAAAAGAATCTTAAGTGGATGGAATCACAATATTTAGAGCGTCTTCCATGGTCTACCATGCAATCAACATAAGCATCTATGTTACATGAATTTTTGAGAAACAAATAAGAAAGTACTTGCTTCCCTTACAACATACCAAACTAAATAAGAGAATTGTAAACTAATCATGTCTAAATAAAAAGGAAAGTAAATAAAAATTCTAGCCCAACTAAGCACTTGCAAGTGGCGCCCATGATGAAAACGTTGTTTCCCATATCCATAGTAGAGTATCTTTGTATTGGGTTCCTAGGATCGATATCTAAATTCTTAACTTGCAAGAAGTGCCCAGGAGGCCAAGTTGGAAACCCCAAACCATTGCAATATAGCAAAGACATAAACTCATGTAGTTTGCTCTTGAATAGAAAAATGACAACTACAGGCCCCATGCACCAAAATAGAGTTCAACCTCACTTTTCCCAAAAAACACAAAAAATTGAGATTCAATCGGTAGCTGAATCAAGCAAAATTCTATTCAAACTATCAACTCCAAAATAACTAGTCAGGTAACATGTTTTAGCATCAGAAAAGTTTCAAAGGCATTATTCAAATTGACCAAGACCAGCTCTAAAAAAACCCAAGAAAGAATCTGAAGACAAAGATGGAATCATGAAAAAGATGAAGGCCTCTTAACCAGCTGCCATGGGAGTAACATAGCGGAATGTAGTGGTTAGGAGATGAGGTTATTGATGAGATATACTTAAGTACTTATAGATGGACAATCTCAACCTTTTAATTATATATATATATATATATACTTATGATGTTCATCAAGGAATATTGTTGAAATGCTAAGTGCTATTGCCATTAATATTAGCAAACCAATATGAGTTCAAAATGCAAAATAAAGGAAGACAAAAATTTAATTGCCTATCCAACAATTGTGCAGGAAAAGAGGACCAAAAGGGAATTCACTAAAATCCACCAACAATAAAATTAGCAAAAATAAACATTATACAAGCAAAGAATCCACAAAAATTAAATTAGCAAGAATGAACATTATATAAGTAGTGTAATTGTCGGTGTGGGTGTCTTTAAAACTACCCAAAACGAATGAACTAAAATGAATGTAGATATGCCCCAAAAATTTAGGAACTACATAATATAAATTAAGGTAGAGTTTTATACAACCAATAACATAGCATCAAGTTAAATTCACATAGAATTTAAAGTTCATAGGATATTAAGATAAGCAGATTACATAAGCCAACTGGTAGGTTTACTACATCAACAACTGACTAATATTTGACATTACATACAGATTAATAGTAATTCGCTGTGTATAAATAAATGATACTATAACACTAGCTACTTCTTCAATAATCCCATAAGTATCCCCATAAAAGCAAACATTGCCGCAACTAATACATCTACAAAAGAGAATTATAAATTTTATTGTAGCGAAGGGTGATTAAATAGCTCATGCCATATATTAAGAAGAGATTGCACTGAAGAACATGTATGAAAATTTTCACCTTGATCTATATGATCAATGTTGGAACTCTCACAGGACATTGTATCTTTAACGATTGAAGAAGAATGAACAACACAATTAAGACTGAAACTAGGTGAATATGAAGTGTAGGATCTATGACTAGTAAATAATTTTGGCCAAGGGACTCTTTGGTATACATCCTACTAGATGAAGTGACCATCATGATTAGTTCCCTTGGAACACCTATAGAATAACCTACTGGGATTTTGAGATGTGTGAGATTGGTGTACCACCATTGGCCCTCCACTACATAAACAAATAGGAGATGACTTCATTTGCATTGTACCCTACTAAGTGCATCGATTCACCTTAAACTTCAATGGAAAAATCATTCATCCTATACCATAATATATTAAAACAACAAAAGCACACATTTCAGTGTATTCATTCAACAACATCGGGTCAAATATAAGGCTTTAATTTGTACACAATTTCACAATAAATGGAGTTAGCACAATATCATATAAAATACAGCCAAGGGACTCTATGTAAACAATGGTGTGCTCTATTGTCCAGTATATTGATGCATTCATAGGAAATCTAGTTAGCACAACAACTTAGAAAAGGTTATCGAAGGACTCTTCTTTAAAAAACACCATGCTCCAGTTCAATTGAAATTGGATTATCACCACAACCATGTATAATTTTACCAAGGTTATAAAACATAACAATATTCTTATTTAGCAAATGGGGATATTTATTAACATGACAAACTGACCAACTAATATCGAAAGATAATAAGAGATGTGGTACAGTAGGAAATAAACAAGCATTTTAGTTGATGTCTATTTCTTACCTTAAATGAAACACCTGATGGGAAACATCTTTTCACAGTAAATATACTAGAATAGAGCTTTAAAAGATTAATTTGATATAGCTTGCCTCACAACTGAAATACCTTTTATCTCTCTACCTGCGCAAAACAAAAACACCAAAATTACTTAAAGCAACAAACAAATTGGAAGAAGATATATAAAATGAGACTTACTCGAATGTTGCATCATTCAAAACTAGGGAGAAATTCTCATTCACTAGCATTTATAAGCTAGATTTGTGAGTTAGGGCTTTATACGGTGATAGAATTGGGGAAAGATTGCATTTTTATTTGTTTTCTATTTTTAACAATTTTTAAAGGGTAAAATAATAAATATAAAAAGTTATAGGTTGTGTCAAATATATGATAGTAGATTATATGAGATTTGTGTGGTGACTTATATGTATCACAATCTCAACTATCAAACAAAGTATCAAATTATCTAATCTCTCCTTATCTTCCACTATTACAATAGCCTCTCTATAACTTAAATTCTATATCAAACATGGCCTAAGAAGAGAAATACCAATCCAATTAGAGGATTTAGCCTAAGAAGCAAGATTATGGGTTCTCTATTAGCAAACCTGTTCACAAATAAAACCTCCAAATAAGCCCAAGTTTCTAAGGTTTTTAAATATCTAAAAGCTTAGCTTTAGCTGCCTACTCAATAGCACTAGTAAGATGTTTCATCATTTCCACAAGCCCACAACAGTCACACCCAAAAATCACATTCTTCAATTTCCAATCCCCAATCAAATTAATAACTTTCCTCAAGGCACCTATTTTCGTTGCCAATGTTGGCAAAGATAATAAAACTTATGAAGTTCCTCAAAATTACATATATGAAGGCTTTATGATTTTGAACATGACATTTGTATCGACCTTGATCTAACCAATAGATGAGGGACGTATATGCCTTTGGTAGAGAAGCTATTAGCAACAATCTTTTTCTTTTGTTGAGCTTTTCAATTACTATCAGCTTCCTTAAACACCAAAGCAAGCCAAGTATTCTCATCACACAAAAGATAACCATGAATAATATCGTTTCTTCTCATTGAAACTCGATACATAGTGATAGAAGCGAAAACAAGGAATTTCTCTCTAAGTTTAGGGATAGGAAGAAACCAATATGAGGGTTTCACCAATTTCAAGGGCCTAATCCACAATAGATACAACTTGAAAGTGTTCCAATATGAAAGATAACTTGGATGCAAAGAAGATCTTCACAGTGAAATGGCAACATAAAAATAAATATTTCAAATATTACTCTTTTTCTTGGAATATAAGGCATGAGCAATCAAAGACATCAAAAAGCTGAGATAATGTACTTCTTGTAGGGAGTTGCTTATGGAGAACACTACTAAAGGAAGATTTTGCAGCTATCATAAATCAATGCCCATCAAACTTTGAGCCATGGTATGAGACCATCTGAGGGTGAACTAGAAAAGTTGATGAGCTTAAGGTATGTTGATTTCATGTCAAAACTACATAACTTGGAGGTAGTCCAAATAAATCTTCCATTCTTTGAGAGAGGATAAATTGGAATTCTAAGAATGTGATGAACAAAATTAATAAAAAAAAAAATTCCTTCAGCTAAGAAATGTTCCATTCACTAATGAGTGGATTTATAAGTTTTTTCACCAACATTAATGATGATTGATTCAAAGAGACCAGAATGTGAGAATTAGTAGATAAGATGTAAAGCGTAGTCCAAGTGCAGATTATGGAATTGGTGGATGCAGAGAAGCATGAATATTTCTTGATGAAGTCTTTGCACTTCACAATACACTACCATAGGAAAGATGAATCATTTAGGGCTCCAGAGATTTGAGAGAAATTATTCTGCCTAAGACACTTAGCTTTCAATAGTATCACTTAAATCAACTCCTCATTCAATGCCATATTTCTATGCAAGTTTAGAAAGATATGCCTTATTAAACTTTGCAATATTTTAAAAGCTTAAACCACTAGATCTTTTGGGTTTAGAGTTCCAGCATTTAAGTTTCAACCCCTTTTTCCCTCAAATCCCCACTAAAAGTTCATAAGTAAGAATCAACTTTATCACACACTAATTTCGAGAACAAAGAGATAGCCATTTGAAAAATCAAAAGAGATTGCACCACATTTTTTTATCTAAACACCTCAATATAGAGAGATAGAAGCTTACATTTCCATCCACTAAGTTTTGATTTAAGCTTTTGAACAGATCACCAGATTTCTCTTTACAAATACAAGTTCAATAGAACAATTTCCCCAAGTGTTTGAGGTTATGGTTGCACTCTACTATACTAAATAACTCTTTCATTTTCTTTTGGATCCTTTAGTTGGTATTTTTGCTAAAGTACAACTTGAACTTTTCTTTACTAACCTTTTAACCTCCCCATTTTTCAAATTTGACCAAACAATTGAGAATGAAGCTTGCTTCTCTATTGTTTGCTTTGTAAAAAATTGTTAAATCATTAACATACATTAAGTCTATTATAGGTGGGATAGTGCGGAAGATTTTTAACTTCTTTAATGAGGGGTCATTTACTTCGTCGCTCAAAAGTAATCTAAAAAGAGTTTTAACATAGATAATAAATAAATATGGGGAGATTGGATCTCCTTGCCAAATGCCCTTTGATGCCTTGAAAATCCTATAGGGAAAGCCATTAATAAGGATAGAAAATTTCAACATAGAAACATTGCACGATCTAATTGATGTAGATGCACGAGAACCCATAATTTGTGAGGATTTGCGATCATGAAGACTATTACCCCTATCATAAGCTTTAGCAAAGTTGATTTTCAAAGATGAGCCCCAATTTTCTTTTCTTCCTATCAAGATGATGCATAATCTCCTAAATAATGACTATGTTTTCATTGATATTTCTTTTGGCCACAAATGCCATTTGATTTGGAAACACAACTTATCAAGTAACCCCTTCAATCTATTTCCCAAGATCTTAGAAATGATCTTCTAAGTGACATTACAGAGGCTAATAACCCTATAATGTTCAACTTTTAAGTTAGGGCTGAAAAAAAATAAACATATGATTTAATGTTTTAAGAAGAAAATCAAAACAAAAGAAATGAAGTGTACAACATTAATCACCATAGGCCAGTAATATCCCAAAAGCAATTAAAAAATCCTAAGGAAAGACAATTTGGTCTCAATAGCATTTATTTAAAAAATGATTATTTCTTTTTAATTTTTCATTGATGATGGAATTTGGCAAAGCAAATCATTATCCTCTTAAGTGATAACAAGTTGAAAAAGATTTTCAAGATTTTCAAGAAAAACATCATCCATATTTTGAAAGTTCAATTTGAAAATATCTTGGTAATTAATAATTCAAAAATTCAGCTCTAATATAATGATACGCATTTAATAAAATGCCTAGGACCACTAGGATACATTCCATTCTATTGAATTTAGCATAAATAATGGTAGTGAGATGGAAATACCTCATGTTTGCATCTCCATCACGTAACTACTTAACTTTTGCCTTTTGCTTCCATAAAATTTGTTTCCTTTTCAGTAACTCATCTAATTCCACTTGGAGCATTTCCTCCATAACAAGATTTTCAATGATCTGCTCACTTCATTGAAGTTGATCAATAAGATCTTTTTATTGATTGGAATTTTGTTTGAACGTGACCAAAATGAAATCAATTATAGTCATGGAGAGCATGTTTAATAGATTTAGATTTGAGATAAAGCATCATCCAATGGAAGCCAACAAAAAAGGAGTTCTCAAGCCACTAATAACAACATAAAAACAAGTATTATTGTTAGCGCACAAATTTTCATACTTAAATGGCTTAGGTTTACTGGGTAGAATAGGCCATGTATCTAGCAAAAGGGGTTTATGATTAGAAGCACAAGTGGTGAGGTAGGTGACAAAGGTATTGAGGGAAGAGAGAAATCCATTCAGAATTAGCTATACCTTGATTTAATTTTTCTTGAATATTTGTTAAGTCACCTATTTTGTTATTCTAAGTAAATAAATGCCCTCTAAAACCAAGATCAATCAGATAAAGAGAATTAAGGTCTCGAAAATGATAAAGAAAAATAATTCCCCTATTTTTTCCTATCTTGGGATTTAATGCCATTGAAATTCCCTATGATAAGCTAAGGATCGTTGTGGGAGAAAACATATTCAGAAATGTCATTCCAAAAAGTAGCTTTAGATATGGATAGTGATGGGTAATAAGCTCTGGACAAGGAATGAAGTTAATGTATGAAACAAGAGCAGAAATGAAGAAATTATTTTAGACAATGATTTCCACTTGCAAGTCATCAAACCAAGCGAGGTATACTCCCCAAGTCCAATAGGAAGAATGGGGACCAAATTTTAAAGTTTAGCAGTATAAAGAGCAAGAGAAGATTTCAATTCATAAAGAAAGATGATGAGAGGAAAATGAGAAAAAAGAATCACCCTAAGAGTTCTAATTGTCGTGGGTTAGGCCAACCCTTGGCAATTCCACAATAAAATTTGCATGAAACTATTTTCTTGGCCCCTCTGGGCCCTTGGGTTCATCAAGTACATTTTCTTTTATAACCACTAGAGATATAAGCTTCTCTAAGATAAGTTTGAAAAAGTTTAGGACAGAGTTGCTGGTCGAACTAAAAATCTCTGTTGCTTGAGGTTTAGTTCTCTTTACTCTAATAATTCTTCTCTGGACAAGGATGGTTATTTCCTCAACAAACATGCACCTTTTCTCTTTCACATCATCATGTTCTAATGTACTATCAAAGATATGGCAGTGGGCAAAGGATAGATTTATAAGGCCACACTCTATATGCAAGGTATTGGAGTTCTAAGTCGATGTTTTTGGCTTTTTGAAAAGAAATATAAGGGCTAGGCTAAAGACCCTTTTTGGTTGATATCAATGGGCTTGGTTACTAAATTAGTAAGGCGCATTGGCTTAGCTAAGGATAAATGGGACATAATTTTGGAAATGTCTGTGGATATTTTTAATGGCCCATTAGATGGGGTTAAAGGATTGTGGGCCTAGGGTTAGTTGAGTTTGAGATAGGCTCAACCAAAAGTGCTCCAAGTTGTAGCTGACCATTGACTATTGAAGAGGGTTTTACTTTTATCAATCATATATAAAGTCACTGCATGTTAAACATCAACTAATCATTACCTTGTAGTATAGTTATGATTCTCTCTCTCTCTCTCTCTATATATATATATATATATATTAACTAATTGAGAACACTGGCTTCAACATCTATCAAAGAAAAAAAAGACTAGCTTCAAAGGGGTTATAGTCTTTCTTTTCTCCATATACTACTTCTTCATCATGCATGAATTTATCTTTTAATAAAATACCAATATATGCAATTTTGATAGTTAAATTAAAAATAGTTTTATTTTAAAGTTAAATTCTTATTTTGAAAAAAAAAATCATTCACTAATGTGGATAATATTACCAATAAATATATTTAATTCCTTATACAACGCTTTCACATTTCCTTTCCTCGACCTACACATGAAACTATTGACGTATGGTCACCAATTCACTTTGTTTTTCCCTTATCTAACTCGAATTATGTCTCATCGATTGGTCTTTACCATCCATCAACAACTTTCTTTTCCTTAGTGGCACCCTTAAGAAATAATACTTTATCAAGCAACTAAGAGAACTCGCCCATATCATTATTCGGTAAACATAATACTTTTCCCTATGTTATTATACAATCGTCATCTCTTTCCCATTTATCGAATTGATTCCCTATTCCACACAAACCAGCTCATCCAATGGTCACATACAACAAAAATAATATCACCAAATCTATCCAAAGGTTATATCTCTCGACTACCACTACTCAAAAGTCGCCAGATCTCCTATAGATGATAGTCATCATACTTTGCCCAACAAAGTAGCACTTAGCCTAATCATTTCCAAACTTATCAAGCATACAAATGTCACTCAAGACTTAAAAGATCCCAAATAAGGTGAAGCCACAGAGAGGAAAAACTTAGTGCATTACATGCGCATAGAACATGGTCTCTTATGCAGCCAGAATCCTCAACTAACCTAATCGGTTGTGAATGGGCGTATTGAGTTAAATAAAATATTATAGATATATAAGTTGTGATAAAGCTAATTATGGGGCTAAGGGCTTTAATCAACATCGAGGTATTGATTTTGTTGAGATATTTCTCAAGATTGGCCTATGAGGAAAATAGATATCAAAATGCTCTTTTACATGGAAAACTTGATGAGGAAGTTTATATATCTTAGCGGCCTGGTTTTGTTAATGAGAGATTACCAAACTATGTTTTTTGACTTCACAAGGCTCTTTATGTACTCAAACAAGCGCCCCAGACATGATATTCAAAGTCAAAAGATATACACTTGCATCTTGATTTAAGTAATTCACTATTTGATCACTATGTTTTTATCTTTGTTCAATCTAAAGTAGTTATTTACTTGATTGTATATGTTGCTAATCTAGTCATTATTGGGAGTAATCTTCAAGTGGTTATCAATTCATAAAGCGATTAGCTTACAGGTTTTCAATTAAGAAACTAGGAGATTTGAATTTCTTCTTTGGTGTAGAAGTTGTTGGAACTTTCACTAGTTTGATCTATCATAGAAAAAGTTTATCTTAGAGATTCTTGACTTTGCCAAAATGTTTGTTGCCAAAGCCATTAATACCCTATTATCAATGGGCAACCTTATTTCTCCATAGAATAGATTACATTTAGATGATCCAAAAGAATTTTGTATCATTGTTAGGAGTCTCCAATATCTACAATTTACGCAATCAAACATTGGATTTATTGTAAATAAGCTTTCTCAATTTACGTGTCATCCAATAGTGAATTACTAGTATATGTCATCCAACAATGAATTACTGGTCTATAGTTAAACATGTTCATTGTTATTTAGGGGGTACACTTAATCATGGTCTCTTTTTCCATTGCAACTCTCCACTTGATCTTCATGCTTTTCTAGATGCTGATTGGATCAGTGATAGAGATGATGGGCATTGGAGCATACATAGTATTTTTGTGTAGAAATTCGATTGCTTGGAGCTGTAAAAAGCAAAATTATGTTGCCCATTCTTCAACTGAAGCAAAATAATGCATTGTTGCTTCTATGAACATTTGGAATATGTAGGGTGTGTTCACATAAATTTTGAGTCTGCAAAAAGAATTACAAGACAAGAAAAATATGGACAAATTTAATATTAATTTAAATGAAAATAGGTTACAATCTCTAGAAATATCTCCGTAATGAAAAACCAATTCCTTTTATTTTTCTCCTTGGAATTTGATTCAAGGGGCTTGATGCTTGTTCTTGAATCAGATGCACAATTTCTTCCTAGATTTGCGAATGAAATCACAAACTTTCTTGAAATCAAGTATTTGTTTTGATATCAAGGTCTTCAGAATTTGGTTGCTTTTGAAGAAAATGTAGAACCTTTGTGGTTGGAGCATTTCTTCAGGGCAAGAGCTCTGATTTGAGAGCTTTAATGTTTGAATTCCTCTTGATGTGTGAATTTCTTCATGTGTGGTATGCTTTCTAGCACATCTTTTTATAGGCACAAATTAGGGTTTGATGACTCGAGGCTTGAGTCTCCCATTGGACTTGAATACCACTTGAGATGGGCTTAATTAAGTCGTGAGCCACATTAAAATTTATTTTGGCTCAATTAGCTAATCCAAAATAAATAGAAATTTTATAATTTATTTTGGATTGGCTCATTTTATAAAGTCCAAATTTATTATGGACTTTAATTTGAGACCGAATTCAATAGCCAATCTAATTGGGCTATTGAATGGTAATTTATCCCAATAAAATTTTGATGTCAACAAATGCTCCCACTTCAAAGTTCAGTGAATGACGTGCCAAATGAGAGGTGAGATTTGAAGTAATCATCATACAAACTCCATGGGCACAATTTGAAAATCCCATAAAATTAAAAATATCACCCTTAAAAAGAGTCGGAATGAAATTTGGATTTGGAAAGCCTATATCAACATCAAATGGTAAAGCTGCCATTTTCTTGATTTAAACTTGCCATTCCATGCATCTTTCTTTCTTTCTTTTTTTCTTATTGGACAAAATAGCTTATTTTCCTTTATAAGCATGGGCCGACCTCAGTTTCCAACAAAAAAAGAAAAATAAAAAATAATCTTTGTGAACAACATGTTTCAACACTTTAGCCTTAATCTTGAAATTAGCAATTGCAAAACTTTTTCCTCATTCTATTTTTTTTCTAAATGAATAAATCACATGGCCGTGTTGAATTTTAATCAGAGACCCATTTGCAATTTGGCAAAGGTTGGTTTTGATATTAGCAACAACAACCAGAAACAAATTTGTTGCCCCATGGCCACTCTAGTATCTTGCTCAATCTTCTTTCCTTCTTTACACTATCTGTCAATTTTCTTCATTCCTTTTTTATTTCTTCATGTCGTCCCAAATAACTAATAGCATGAGATTGCTTCCAAGCGATCCCCCAAGGTTGGCAAGAAATCATAGATTTAATGCAATCTGCACAAATGTTTTCATGCACAAGATTAGACCCATGAGCAATTTTCCTTTATTTGGGAAGTAAATCTTGAATGATTCAAATATCAATTCTTGTATTATTCTTTTGCAAGAATCTTGAAGAATATGGAAAATTCCTATTCCTCACACATGAACATTCCATAAATGGTCTCAAAGTTGGTTTTCTTTACATAACAGTGAATTCCCTTCAACTTAGATCGGTTGGCTTCTATCAAATAGGTTTGATGATTTATGTTTCTTGTTGATAGTTGGATTTCATCATCCTTCATAGTTTCACAAGGTCATTTCTTGCAAATCTGTGCGGCACTTGTTTGTAGATTTGTTTAAAAGAAACCACTTTCATTACATTCTTATTCCTTTTGTTTCTTTTCACAAGTTTCACAAGCATTCATTAGAAGTTTGTGGATCAAAACTATAATAGGCTTCTATTAATCAACAAAAGGTAGCATATTAGCATAATCTCTTCCTTTTTTTTTCTTTGGAGCAAAATATTACATTGCTAACATGCTTTTTGTTTGTTTTTTTCTCTGAAATCTCAGTAAGGCCATGAAGATAGATATTAAGGATTGTAGTGAACCAACTCCATGCATCGTGATATGAGGTGACAAAAACTTATCCAAAGCCAAAAGCACTACTTTGTGCTTGTATGAAGTGATCGTGGATGCTCAATCTTCTAAGGTTTGATCAAACTACTCCATGCATGTTGCTAAATGTTCGAGGAGATAACCAAGGAGATGATTAATCAGCATTCTGGTGCTTCCACTCATTCCAAGGTCTTGTTGTTGAAATCATCACTTCATGATATTGGAGCCATGCATGCAGAACTCTAGCGTTCGAACTACCATCTCAACATTAATAGAGGTTCGTGGAGAATTCTAGTATCCAAGTTTGGCAAGGTATCCTTTCACACTGGCTATTGGGAGTAGACAGAGGATGTACTGGGCCATGATGTAGATACCCTTTGTCGATCTAAGATTTATGCAGCTGTTCATGCCTCCATTTTCATGTACATTTGCAACAGGAATGTCTTCCAAGTATTTCTCGAGCAGTGGTGCCCTTCTACAAACACACTATATATTGCTATTAGAGAGTTATCGATCTCTTTATGGGATCTTCGTGGACTTTGCGGATTGCCAATACGTGGAGATTTCTATGATGAAGTTATTTTATCTGCCAATGAGCTACTTGATGCTAATGCCTACCAACCATCTTTGCTACGAAGCTACAAATATCTATTTGCAGCATACCATGTGCTTCTGAAGGACTCCAATGGTGTATCTATTTCTGACTGGATTGGGTTTTAGTTCAGAGGCTTGACTAGATATACATAACCGCCATCAAGGTCATCCAGAAAGAGACTTGTCAAGCTAAAGTTATCTCACAATCCTTGTGGGGACATCAACGTATCTCTTTTATCACGTACTAAGGAGTATGATAAGCCCTTTTTAATGCTCGAGATTGAAGAGGATATTAGGGATGCAACTTATTTGGTTGCTTTTCTTTCATGTTGGTTATGCAGCTTTACTTTACCATATCGCAAAGTTGGTAAGGTATATGCTTTTGTTTTCAAAGTTTCAAGTAAAATGGCTCGTGGTGATTATTTTTCTCTAGAAATTCCTATATTGGCAAGCATTTACTGTGGTTTGAGAGAGATATCTGCTTCAAAGAGTTTGAGCAAGTCCATCACCATCTTTCCTATTCATTATGTGTACAGCTAGATTGGGCACTATCTTCAAACGCACATTCCATCCAAACTTGAATCAATTGGAGCTCAAATGGTGAAATATGTTGGAGAGAATATAGCCAAACACTTTGAACTTATTGAGGCACGCGAATTATTCCACAACATTAATCCCTCATAGCTTCAAAACTTGCACATATAAGGGTAAACCTCAGTGACAGATAACGCGGGCATATCCAATACCTACAAAGATCTTTTCACAGCTCTGTAGTCTAGCTACTTGACATTCCAGAGTGGGGCAGTATGCATTGTTGAAGCTTATAGTCCTTATTGGTTCAGCCGTTAACATGGTTTTTGTCAAGATATTCCTGACTAACTAAAGAGGGAAATTCTTAAATGTGAGTTGGTTGAACTTGTTTGACTTTGGTAGTCTTGTACTTTGTTGGGCACATTTTCCAAGCTAATTGTGCCAAGCAATACCTCCTCATCACCTTTGGTTACGAAGGAATATGCTAATTGGTGGGTTGAACATTGGAAGGCTTATTTGGGAAAAAATACAAAAATCATTCTCATACTTAATCCATCCACAGACATGAATCCTAAAAGATCTCAAATGGCTTTAAGGTAAGGTTCCAAGGATGTCAAAGTTGTTCTATCTCTTTGAGATTCAATTGTTGGCATAGAATTAGTAGAAATGCCTTCTAAGAAATGGCAGACTCTTCATGTGGACTTGACTCCCAAGCTTGTCCCAATAGCTAGTCCAATTGAAGAAAATGAAGTTATTTTTGCTTTGTCACTCTATAACGATGGATCCAGCAACCAATGCCATTTTAAAAATAGATCGAAGATTCTTGACTTAGATAATATTAGTGTGAATTCAACATTTTTTGCAGATGCTCATAGTTCTTCATTACCTTTAGAGGAATTAGCAGAATATGTACACACACTCATTATCATTATCATAATTTTATTCGGTTACATTACTATTCTCCCCACCCATCTTATGTTTTCTTTCTTTTCCTTTCAGCTTGTAGACCTTGAAAAAAAAATTCCTATTGTTTCTGAGGATAGTATAGGCCTAAAAAATAAAGTTAATCCATTTGGCTTATGCGGAGGAGACATTACTTCCCATCCCTCTGGTAACAATGCATCAATTATCTCTTTTTGTAAAATTGAAACCTTCTACAAGTATCTAAATGATATTGCCTATTTCTACTGTAGAAAAGTTGCTTGTTGAGGAGAATGTGCCTAAAAAACCTATGAAGACATTTGAGGCTTCATCCTAGTCATTTCCACATACTGAGATTTCTGAATTTTGTCCTTGAGTTATAAAAACTAAAGCTGAGTAATTGTATTGGGAACAAATATGCCAAAAGATCATAAAGACTCTATTTGAATAGTTTTCAAAGATGAAGCCAGCAATTGATGATCTGATTGTAGAGATTATGACATATATTAGAGATATATCACCTTTAGAGAGTAATCTAAAGTGTTTTTTGAGGGTGCTTTCAACTACACCAAAGTCAAGTCGGACTCTATACAGAGAGAAACATAAGAGGCTCATGAGAAAGCACTTTTTCTTGCACAACAAGATCTTTCTAAGGTTGAGGCAATATAGATTGATCAAGTTGAGGAGGTAAACACTCTAAAAGTAGAACTTTTTTAAATCAACAAGCAACAAGAAGAATTGAAGGTGCAACTTGCTGAATTGAACAACAAAGAAGAGTTTACAAGCTTATCACTTCATAAAGCAAAAGAAAACCTCTCTACCATTTAAAAAGAAGTAGCAATCAAGAGGAAAGAAGTTTTGAAGATTGAGAGCACTCTATTTTTGACTGACAAAGAAGTAGAAGCTTTGAAGAGAATGGAGGCATTACTTGAACAATTCTGCTATGATTTAGCTACCTTTGATTGTTTGCTTGAGCATTTAGCTTTTTTAGCATTTTTTTGTCAATTGATATAAAGGAATATTCATATGCAATAAAAGCTCTTTTCTTTTCATCAATCTTTCTCTTCACTTTTTTTTAATACTCTATTTTCTACACTTTTCTCATCAACACCAATTAAGACAAGATCAACCATATACTTTCAATGATTGAATAAATATGAACAGGTTCAATCTTACAAATAAATTGGCTATCCTTAAGACAAACCAAACTTGTTTAAAGGTGAGATTGAACTTAGAAAATAAATTCCAAACTACCTACGTACCTCATCAAGAGGATCAAGTCATCATGTAGTTCAAAGAATTTTTGTTTTGGGAAGGGGGCATACATAGTTTATACTTACGTGGGTCAAGAGTATCCATAGCTTAGCCACCCTAGATGAGGTGAAGTATTTCTACATTTTAGCCACATAGAACACTTTCAGTGGAGTAAGGTAGCAGTTTATCCACATACATTACCATTGGTGGGTACCGTACACAGTTTATACTCATGTGGATCAGGAGTAACATACATGTGTGTCAAGAAGCAATGTGAAGTTTAGGCTTGTGTGTTAAGGAGCATAATTCTTCATGGATAATAGCACTTCAAAAACTTGCCATTTATGGGGCCAATGCTTAGTCCATCTTTATCCACCAACTTATATGCACCATTTGTGTAAGCTTTTTTCACTACATAAGGGCTGTCCCACTTTGATATAAACTTGTTTCCCATCCATTGGGTGATGGTAATTAGTCTCCTTACTACTAGGACTAGATCCATAACTTGAAAAGATCATGGGTAGTTTTTTTGTTGAATGTTCTCGTCATGCAAGCTTGGTAGCACTCAAGTTACTGTTGAGCTTCAAGCCTTTTCTCATCCAATGCTTCCAATTCCTCAAGTCTAAGACGAGTATTATCTATAGTGGTGAGTCCTTCTTGAATTGCAATATGGAGTGACGATATTTAACTTTCAAAGGAGAGAACAGCTTCAACTCCGTACACTAAAGAATATGGAGTGACTTGAGTAGCGGTTCGATATGTCATTCTATATGCCCATAGTACTTCTCCAACTTTCTCGTGCTAATCCATTTTTTACTTTGACACCACTTTTTTAAGGAGGTTGCATAGGGTTTTATTGAATGCTTCAGCCAAACCATTTGCTGTTGCATTGTGTATCGAGGAGTTATGCTACTTGAAACCAAACTATACACACAACTTATCCATCAACTTGTTATAGAATGACTTACCATTATCAGTGATGATGTAGCAAGGCATCCCATACCAAAAAATAAGGTTCGTACAGATGAACTCAACTATTATCTTCTTCTCTACCTCTTTAAGATAAATCGCCTTTCCCATTTAGAGCAGTAATCAGTAGTTGCCAATATATACACATGACTAGCAGATACCTTTAGAGTAATAGGCCCCACAACATCGAGACCCCAAGCATCAAATGGCTATGAAGCAATAGTAGGATGTAGGGGCTTTGGAGGCTTATGTATGAAATTTGCATATAGTTAGCAAGCTTCATATCTCTTCGCATATTCCAAACAATCTTTGACCATCATTGGCTAATAGTAACCCATCATTCTGATCCAAAAATGGAGAATAGGATCGGACTAGTCTGCACCACGACCCCAGAATGCACTTCTATCATGGCTTCCATTACTTCTTTGCTATTTAAGCAACATTGATAATTACCTTCAAAAGATTGATGATACAAAGTATCTTTGTATATAATAAAATGAGATGATCTCCTTCATACTTTCGTCTTATGGTAAGGATCATTCAACTACTTTTCATGCTTTAAATAATCAATTAATGGACCCTTCCAATCTTGATCATCACTAATCGATATTGATATGACATTTGAATCTTCATAATTGGGATCGATAGAAGGCGGTATGATCCACCAATTGTATACGGCGACATTTGTTGTTTCTCTCTCAGATAAGGTATGGGTAGTTGCCAAGTTAGCCAATGCATCAGCCATCTTGTTCTCCTTTCTTAGTATGTGATTTAAACTAGCACTCTCAAATTTCTTCAATAAATTTGAGGCCTGCTAAAAGAAAGGCAGGAGATCCTTTTTCTTGACCTCATATTCTTTCAAGAGCTGATTAATGATTAACTTTGAGTCAACATAGATCTCGATTTCCATAATCTCCATTTCTAAGGTCATCTAAAGTCCAATGATCAAAGCTTGGTACTCAGCAACATTATTAGAGCACAACTTGCCTAATACTATGGAATATGTCAACACTTGCTTTTTTGGTGACACAAAGGCAACCCTTGCCCCCGATCCATTAGATCTAGTTGCTCCATCAAAAAACATCATTCATGTTGGGAGAACTTCACATAGAGAACATCTTCATTGGGGAGGTCATTAGACAACTCCCATTCTACATGGATAGGATGATCAACCAAGATATTTGCTAGAGCTTGCCCTTTGACAGCCTTTTATGGCACATAAGTGATCTCGTATTGGTTGAATATGACAGACCACTTCGTCAATCTCCGAGAGAGCATGGGTCTTGACATAACAAACTTGACTAGATTGGCACGAGAGATGAGTCATGTGGAGTATGTCACAAAATAGTGCTTCAACTTCTTAATGGCATAAAATAATGCTAAGCATATTTTTTCAATAGGGGAATATTTTAATTCATTTCCAGTCAGGGACCTGCTCAGGTAGTAAAGCACTTTTTCTTTACCCTTTTCATTTTCTTGAGCTATAAGAGCGCTAATCGACCCGTCTTGTGCTGTAATATAAAATATAAGTGGCCTTTCAAATACTAGAGCTCCCAACATCGACAAATTTAAGATATACCTTTTCATATTTTCAAAAGTATTCTGACATCCTTCATCCTATCTAAAAGGGGCATTTTTTTTTATAAGATGATTGAATGATTGGCACCTTCCAAAGAGGATTGATATGAATCTTCTTATGAATGCAAGGCTACTTTGCAAGCTCTGTAGTTCCTTTAAGTTCCTCGGTGCAAGCATTTTCTGAATGGTATCTATCTTTGCAAGATTGACTTTAATACCTATAACAGACTATAAAGCCAAGAAACTTGCCTGATGTAATGCCTAAAGCACATTTGAGAGGATTTATCTTCAAGGTATATTTTCACAATCGATCAAACACCACCCGAAGATCTACCAAGTGATCACTTCTTTTCTTACTTTTAACAATCAAATCATCAACATAGCATTCAACTTTTTTGTGCAGCATGTCATCAAAGATGTTTTGCATAGCATGCTGGTAAGTAGCACTTGCATTCTTTAGCCCAAAAGGCATCACTTTATAGCAGTAGATCCCCGTTGGAGTACAAAAAGCCTTATACTCCTCATCTTGCGGTGAAATTCTAATATGGTTGTATCCTGAGGATCCATCCATGAAAGATAAAGCCTCATGACTAGTAGTTGCATCAACCATGAGCTCGATGATATGCAACAAAAAATCATCTTTCGGGTATGCTTTATTTAAGTCTCAAAAGTCGATGCAAATACGTATTTGGCCATTTTTCTTCTTGACTGGCACAATGCTAGATATCCATGTTAAATACTTAACTTCTTTGATAAACTCAGCTTTAATGAGTTTTTTACTTTAGCTCCAATTCGAGGGACAAGCTCTGGGCGGAGAATTCACTGCAAGTGCTTCACTAGGCACATTGCATACCTTATGCCGAGGTGATGAATTGCAACTTTGGGATCCAATCTTGGTATCCTTTATTTGTCCAAGTGAAGACATCTCTGTACTTGTTCAAGGTTCTTAAGTACTGATCTTTCTCTTTATTACTTAAGAGGGAACTTACGAATAAAGGGCGTGGCTTATTTGTTGTGCCAAGATTCAATTCTTTAAGCTCATCCACAATTGCTTGTCCACCATCTTCAAGTTATGGAGGGGCTTTTTGAATATCATTTGCAGAGGCGTCTGAGTCAGAATCTTTATCAACTGCAACATGATGACATGAGTATGGCTTATTGTCTTCTTTATCATTAAACTATATAGTGTCTACAACCTCTACACTTTGAAATGTGACCCTTCATTGTATAACTCCATTTGCTTCCACAGTGGGGACAAATATCGCTCTTTACCCATGATAACTTATATCTTGCACAAAGTTACCCATAATCAATCTGTCGAACTCTCTAAGGTACTGAGGGCTTGGCTCTTCTATAACATTTGTGTAGTTAGAGCTTATAGTGACCTCCATTTTATCCTCATGTCCATCTTCATCAAATGAAAGTCTCATGGTACGTCGCATCACCTTTATCAGTCTATCCATATTGATGATTGGAATTGAGGATTTAGCTTCACTCGATTGAGATAAGCAAATAGTCTTATCTTTAACTTTGAATTCCATAATGTCAGCCTCATTACATAATTTTTCTATAGCATTCCTTCTAAGTTGGTTGAAGATCAAACTTTGTGGATGACTTGTCATAAGCCTTTTATGAATTGATGGATTCTAACCAAGTCTATCAAAGATAGAAGAACAGTTGGTGTGAGTGTCCAATTGATTAAATATAGAGACGCGATGATCACTTGACTTTTGAGTTCCATAATTTCCACCTTTATCAGCTGCAATATGTTGGACACTGACGCACTTATCTTTTTTTGTCACACATATTCTAACTAGCTCATTTGGTACATATCCTGAGCTAGTCCTTGGTTGATCAACATGAAACCCTTGGCTTTGTAATTTTTGTTATGCATTGTTGAGGCCATAGATCTTTTCTCTAGTCAACTCCAGCTTCAACTCCCTTAACTCAGATAGATTAGAGAAGTCATATCCGGACTTAGCCAAGAGACTGTAGGCTTTTGGATCAAATATCCTATGAAACTTTTGACATTGAGTCCTACTAGAAGAAAATTCAGTTGAGATCTTTGAGTTCAGACTAATGATGGGCATGATCAATTCTTTTCTCATAACTTTATAGTCATCAGATCCTATCCCCTTGATTTGTTCTCTTTTATTGTGTAGTGATGGAATGTACATTTTAGATAGCTCTTGTCCTTTCTTTCATTGTGATCAAAAGGTGTACCGAAATATTGGCAAATTAGGTGTCCCTATAGATTTAATAACTTTACTTGCCAAAGTTTTAACAGCGTTCGACCTCTTAGACTTTTGATCATCAGACTTTGGAGTTTTAAATTCGACATGCTTTCCCTTGGTTGGATGATTGCCTAGATCTTTTTCAGCTTCATTTCTTGTATTGAGCTTAGGTCTAGCTACAGTTTGGCATCCGTAAAGTATGATTCTGCCTCAGTGAATGGTTTCATATCTGCATTGACCTTCATTATTTCTCCATTCTTTGAATATTTAAAGTATTAGTGAAGGATAGATGAAACCACTCCATTTTCATGAAGCTATGGTCTTCTCAGCAGTAAGTTGTAAGAAGTCCGTGCATCAATGACGTGAAATAAAGTATCCACTTTTAATTCTCCAATAGTAAGATCTAGGTGGATCATTCCAATAGGTCATTGGCCTCCTTGGTTGAAACCTTGAATGGTCAAGCAACTGCAAGATAAATCCTCAATTGTGATCCCCAATTATTTCATAGTAGATTTTGGCATGATGTTAACCGCTGATTCTCTGTCAATAAGCACGTGGTTGATTTTTTGATCTTGCATAAATCCCAAAACAAAGAGTGGCTGGTTATGGGGCTTTGATCCCAATAACAAATCTTCATCTGTAAAGGTAATAACCACATAACAAGAAGCAAAATTTTGGCTTTTTACTTCTTTAGATGCATTAAATGCCGTTTTGACCTTCTGCTCAAAAAAATTTTGTAGGAAAAAAGTCTCCTAGAGTAACAGGATCCCAATGATTTCTTCTCAATGTTATCAGTTTAACATGAGAAGATTTTAAATCTCTCACTAACTTTGGTTGAGGGTACTTGGTGGGATGTTGTCTCTTCAAGAATGATGGATAGAGTTGGTGGATACGTTGCTTTGCCTCCATTGGTGTGTCACAAGAATTCATTCCCCATCATCTTCAGTTTCAGAAATAGAACTTGTGTTTGATTTTTTCTTTTTATTAACAAACAAAGCTTCAAACATGACTGGATCTATACTTTTGAATTGAAGTATCCTTAGTGCCCCTATAAGTGGGAAAAGAACATTCTTTTGGTTGTTAGTGGCATTTGTAGTAGTTGTGATACTAGTAACATTTGCATCCATGGCATCTTTGGTATCAAGGATGATTTTTCCATCTTTAGTCAGCGTCATAATTGTTTCTTTAACCATAAAATATTTTTCTATAGGATGGTTAGCAAGTCGATGATACTTCTAGTATTTTGGGTCATTTACCTTCCCAACTTCATCATGGCATTTTGGCTCAGGTAGCTTGATCATCTTTCTTGCCAATAACTCATCAAAGATTTATGGGACATCCGAGTTAGGGAATGCGTACTCTTTTTCCTATAATTCTTTCAACGTAGGTTGATGCCTTTCAGTTGGCACATGTTGATCAAGCTTTTCTCTTTTGTTAGTACTTGTGAAAATTTTGATAGGAGCTGCTTTAACTGCCATAGACTCCTTCACAGTATTTTTGATGGACTTCTTTTATGTCCTTTTTATCTTTCTTTTGATCATCCATCGAAAAAACAGGCTTATGGTTTGCAATGCTCAACTCCATGTCATGAGCACAAGTTGCTAGTTCCTCAAAGCTTTGTGGTTTGATTCTTTGGAGGATATAAAGAAGCCCCCAATGCATCCCTTGATACATATTTCTATTATTGAAACCTCTGATAATCTATCCTTGCAATTCAAGCTTAGTGCACTATAATGGTTGATGTAGTCAATAACTAGCTCATCCTTTCACTACTTTGCATTGGTAAGCTCAATCATGCTCATAGTATGACAGGTGCTGTAGAAGTGATTCAAAAATTCTCTCCCCATTTTTGCCCAACTGTCAACAGATTCAGGCTTTAGATCAACATACCAATAAAATGCATTTCCCTTGAGTGATCTCATGAAGTACTTTACAAGGAGGTCTCTATCAGTTCCTGCATTATTGCACGTTTCCACAAAGTGGGCAATATGTTGCTTTGGATTACCTTTTCTATCAAACTATTGGAGCTTTGGTGTCTGGTAACCAATTGGCATCCTTAGAGCATCAATTTGTTTAGTGTATGGTTTTGAGTATATAAGCGAGTTTTGCAAAGGTCCACCATACTGTGCTTTGATAGTGTTAGTTATCATCCCTTATAGTTGTTGCACTGACAGTGGATGTTGTGGAGTGATTAGATTTCTGTATTAAGTCTTGATAGGGTGGCGCCTCATTTATTTGCTTCTCATTTTCAACATGATTTGAGAAGGATGAGCGATTCTAGCCAGATTCTCCTGTATTTGAGTGCTCTAGCTTGTTCATCAATTAAGCAATTTGGAGGTCTGTATCTCCCATAATCTTCTAGAGATCAGCTATAGCTTGATCTATTTGAGCAAGTTGTTCATCTATTGTAGTTGTTTCAGTTACCATGGCAGGTAATGCAATAAAAAGAGATGATTTGGACTTGATCTCTATATAACTTGCTGAATTTGAGCTATATGATGGAATAGTATCAACAATCTTGCCCCCAGTAGAGGATTGACCAGTCGCGGTAATAATATCGATAACATCCGTTTGATTCATAATAGTGACTTGGTTATTCTTGGGTGCCATGGAGAGTTTGAAAATGAAAATTGGAACTTTGATTTAGGATAAAGAGATGAGAGATAGGAATCGTCCCATTGGGCGTGCCAGAAATTTATTCACACAATTTCGAGTCTACAAAAAGAACGACAAGATAAGAAAAATATGGACAAATCCAATATTTAATTTAAATAAAAAATGGTTACAATCTTTGGAAATATCTTCATTATGGAAGACTAATTCTTCTGATTCTTCTCTTTGGAATTTGATTCAAGGGGCTTGATGCTTGTTCCTGAATTAGATGCGCAATTTCCTCTTAGATTTGCTGATGAAATCATGAACTTCCTTGAAATGAAGTATTTATTTTGATATCAAGGTCTTCAGAATTTGATTGCTTTTGAAGAAGATGTAGAACTTTTGTGATTGCAACACTTTTTCAGGGCAAGAACTTGGATTTGAGAGCTTTGATGCTTGAATTCCTCTTGATGTGTGAATTTCTTCATGTGTGGTATACTTTCCAGCACCCCTTTTTATAGGCACAAATTAGAATTTGATGATTTGAGGCTTGAGTCTCTCATTAGACTTGAATACCACTTGAGATGGGTTTAGTTAACTAATGGGCCATATTTAAAATTTATTTTGGTCCAATTAGCTAATCTAAAATAAATAAAAATTTTATAATTCATTTTAGACTGGCCCATTTTATAAAACCCAAATTTATTATGGACTTTAATTTGAGATCCAATTCAATAGCCATTCTAATTGGACTATCAATTAGTAATTTATCCTAATAAAATTTTGATGCTAATAGGGTGCAAAGCTTGCTCAAAGAACTTTTTTTTTTTCGTTCTCCATCCCTATCATTTATTTTGACAATCTTGTTACTACTTATCTTCCCCACTAATTTTCCACACTTGAATGAAGCATATTGAAATTGATTATCATTTTGTATGGCATGTATGTGGTTCAACAAGAAAGAATTAGAGTCACTCTTGTTTCATCCTAATAGTAGTTTGCTGATGTTCTAACAAAGGCGTTGTCTCATTATGCATTTTGTTGCTTAAGGTCCAAGATTGGTGTCTCTGTATGACCCAACCATCTTATGAGAAGGGGGATATTAGGAATTATGATACTTTCTCCAACACAAGGATTGAAGGATTTTTAATTCCTTTCTCACTTTTATTTCCTTCTTTTTTATCTTTGATTGTAATATGATTATTGATCGATTGTAATTTTATTCCTTTCTAATTTATTGATTATCTCATTGTATAAATTCACGACTTACTGGCAATATAAGACATGAAAATTCCACCATACTTCTTTAGTGATGTGAAATATATGGAATCAATTTGGTAAGACGAGTATCTAATGTGTGCTTATAAAACACCTCTTGAATTTTAAATTTATCTGTTAAATAAAAATTTATGATTATGGATATCTTGAATTTATTTGATAAAATGAAAATATATGATGCAATTTTGGATATATAGAACATAATGTTTTAGTTATAATAAATAATTTGATTATATTAAAGTTAATAAGAAAACTAAACTAACAACCAATTAAAATTTTTTAATTTAATTAAAAAAACTTAAATTTTAAGAATTCAAAATTTAGTCAAAATTGCACAATTATTATGAAACACCATGAATATATATACTACTATTATAGCTCGATTACTTGGTGGTATGAGGTGTGGAGTGATTGGATCACATGAGGAATAAAGAGTAGTATTAAGATAATTTTGTACTTTTTAAATTATGTTTATTTTATAGAATGATATAAATGATAAAAGTGGATAATTGTATTAATTATTTACTTTAATAAATTACAATAATGGATAAATTTTGAAAGATTAAAATACCCTCGATTATAAAATTATTTATTATTCTATTTAATATGAACAATTTACTTTTCCTCCATTCCAATACAATATCAAACTATTTGATCTTCTTTCCCAAAGTTCCCAAAACTATTTCTTCTTCTTTATCGAACTATTTAACATAAAATGTTGGGTACATTTATTTTGTTTTTCAAATCTTTATTTCATTTTTCTAAACTAAATTGAATATTTCATTTAAAATTAATTTCTTTTCAAAAAACTTCTTATGAATATCATTACCTCAATTACAATTATATATATTTTATCTTTTCATTATTTTTAATATAAATATATTGATATAAAAATATATAATAATAATAGAATTTTAATATGATATTATTAATCAGATCTAAATTTGTTAAAAAGCTTTTTTTTATAATGAAATTTATTTTTCTCAAAAAAAAAAAACAAACAAACCAAATATAACTTTATTTACAATGTATTCTCCAACCTAATTACTTCAAATTTATTGTTCTAAATATTATACTAAGGCGTACAAAAATAATTTTAAACACAGTTTAAATTAAATAACTGCTAAAAATATCAAGCAATTCACAATCAAAAACATTTGAAAACAATTTCAAAATATTAAAAACAAACAACGAAGAAGAAATACATAGAAGTGCTCCCTGCCAAATCCTCACTCATTGAAGGAGAATGTTGTCATTTTATCTTCATCCTTGACAACAAGAAGTGTTAGATGAAATTGTTCCTTCAAAATGGAGGGACGACTCATAATCAAAGGCCCCTTTTACTTTGATGTATTAGGTTGAATATGCTATATTATTCAACCCAATATATATATATATATATATATATATATATTATATTATTTGATAGAAGTTAGTACTATGTCTTGGCCCAGTGTTAAAATTGTTCATCATAGAATGAGAGATTCTTCTTCATTGTGAACTATTTCTAGGTGGTATGTGCTCATTCCACCTCATTTGGTATTTATGAATTAAAATATAATGTCCAAAAATATCCTTGTAGCATTGAGACAAATTACATCAAATATCCTTATTCATTTCCCGTCAAATGATATTTACTTAAATAAACTCAATATTTTTTTATTCAAAATATTAATTTGGTTAGCAAATATAAAATAAAATTAATTTACTCAAATATAATAAAAATAAAATTAACTATATCATATAGATTGGGGTAAGATATATTCCAATTAAACTATTTAAATTTGTAGACAAATAATATTTACGTGAACTAATCCAGCATTTATTTTACTTAAATTATAATTTGGTTGGCAAAATGTTAAAATTTTATTAATTTTAAAAGATTTAAATTTATTAATTACTCGTATTGAATAATTTCACACTTATGATAAGATAGCTTTTATTCTTTGCGAACAAAGACTATATTAGTAAGATATATATTATAAATATAAT
Source organism: Jacaranda copaia (assembly GCA_014898725.1). Taxonomy (NCBI): domain Eukaryota; kingdom Viridiplantae; phylum Streptophyta; class Magnoliopsida; order Lamiales; family Bignoniaceae; genus Jacaranda; species Jacaranda copaia. The sequence goes on along the minus strand of JACGDI010005248.1, from coordinate 53,078 downwards.
AGTTTATCAAAATACACATATTATAACTATTATTAACTAATTTATTATTTAAATAATTATATAAAATATACATAATATTTATTTAATATTTTAAACGCATCACTCATTGCTTTCTATATTTCATAAATTGTGCTATAGTACCGAGCAAATCCTTCATTTAGCATGCTTCCCCTCCATCAATGTTTTCAAAATCGAATCGGATAATGAATCGGTGATCCTACTGGTTACTAGTTCAATCGGTTCGACCACTGATCGAACTGGTATGACGTAATAATTATATTTACTGATCTAACTGGTATGACGTAATAATTATATTTAATTTTATAAATATATATAATATTTTAATATTATAAAAAAATAAAACCTTCAATTGATATAAAAATAATATTATTTGAAAAAAAATTCAACTTACTTAATTTTAACTATTTTTAAGTACATTTTTTCAGAAAATAATACTCTTTCACAATTTATTAACTATAAATAAATAAAAAATAATATTTCATATTGATTTAATAATTATTTGTTTTTTAATTCAATTCAAAGTAAAAATACATTCTTTTATACTAAATATTCAACATAATTTAAAAAAGATTAAACAAAATAAAAAAACAAATTAAACATAAGTATTAACATATAACTACAATTTCATTAAATTTCAAGAAAATAAATTTATATTTCAAAAAATTACATATCCAAAATCTTTAATCATAATTTTTAATTCATAATTTTTTTTCACTTTTTTTTATTTGTAAAAAAATGTAAAATTTTCAAAAAAAATAAAAAATCAAGTGAACTGGTTGAACTGGTCCAATTTTGACCGATTTTAATATTTACTAATTTTTATACTTTAGCTGAATTGGATTGATCATCGATCACCGATCACCGATCTGACTAATCGAACCGACCGATCTGATCCGGTTTTAAAACATGGCTCTCTATGAAAAAAGTAAATGTAGCATGATTTCAAAGTAAACTTGTCCTCAATGTACAATAGTATTACTTTAAAACACACACTACACGCACTCCCGAATGGAGTCGTGTCGGACAAACAGTCGGTTCGGCGGAGACTCCAGTTGTCTTTTTTCTCTTTCTTCTTCACAGGTAAGTTTTTCATGTTCTCTGTCATTAAAGTTAATATTACAATTGTTTTATTGAATTAAGCTTATAAAGCGAAATTAATGTAGGTTTTTCGAGTGTGAATTTGGAGGTGGGTTTCTCGTTACATGGCTGTCTTGAGTTATAGGTTGTTAAATTTTTGGGAATATCTAGTGCAGAAACTAAAAGGGGTTACGTGGATTTTGTAAAACAATTAGTTTGAATCTGGATTTGATATTTTGCATATTGACATGAAAAGGGGGCTATTCTTGGTTATAAGATAGATGGGATTGAACTTTAATTGAAGAATCTTGGCTTAGAGAGTATTGGAAAGTTGGGTATTGAACTTTGGGGTTGTTCGCTAGAAATTTGGTGAAAAGATTGAACTTTTCTGTTGATTTGTGATTGACGATGGATGGAGTACTATAGCCTTGCATATTGCATTGCTATGTTGGATTTATTGATTTTGGACTTAATTCCCGCTTGGGCGTTGTCTTGTAGTGTTTGTACGAGTTAGTGAAGGAAATGCTTGGTATGGTGCCAAAGCAATATGTTTGTTATAAGGCTAAATTTAACTGAAGCAGTAAGACACCATTTTCTTCCCCAAATTTGAGAATCCTTATGCTATATTTGGACTTTTGGACCATGGATTTTGGTGAGGAAATGGAAAAGGAAAAGGCAAAATATAAAAATGACAAAGCACAAACACCTACTATTTGAAGCAAGAAAAATATTTCTTTTTCCCTTAATAAAATCCAAGCACCAAAATGGGGTTAGCTTTTGCTTTTATTTTGAGGGCTTTAGGTGTATATTGTTTATGAAAAAATTTCCAGAACAACTTCTGCATACAGAGAGTTAAGGCATCAAATTTTGTGTAGGGAAGAGGTTTGCCCTTTTTTGTGAAAATAGTTCAAACAGACTGCTCCATTTGTGAGGCAATCTCACAGAATTCTTAATTTAAACTACCAAGCTATTAATCTCATTTTTATGTGAAATTTTATGACATCATGTTTCGTGTGTAGTTTTATGGTAAAGTTTAATGAGAATTAACAACTAGGGAGTTCTATGAATCATACTGTATGAAATGAGATTTATGTAATTTTGTTGGGCTTTACTGCAGATATTTTAGTGTAAGTTTGAAATCTTGACTATGATTGAAAATTGGTATTTGTCCATGGAGATGTAAACTAAATTTAATAGGAAGGTTTCTTATTCAATTAAGACATTGATATATTTTGGCAACCCTCACATTTTGAGGATGGTGCCGAACAAGCAGAAATGTTATGATTGTAAGTTACTATCAAATCTGAGTTGCTTCAGTTTTAGGTGATCTAATTGAAGTTTCTTGTTTTTAATATTCAGATATGATCAACTACTTAGCTTTTTGAGAAGATGCAAATGAAATTTTGTCTTGAATTTGTTATTGGATTTTATGATTGCCTTTCATAAGTGCCTTCAGTTTTGGATCCATTTAAGGATTCTTTTGGGGGCGTCAGGTGGTCTGTGGAAATGAGAAATCAAGAATTCTGCCAGCCCCGTCCGTATGATTGGAAGCCCAATCCAAAACTCTGAATTGTCACTGATTGCAATTAGAACTTTAGGCTGTGCCTTGTGTTGAACCATTTTCTCTTTCTAAACAAACCTATATACTCTCTTTGGGGTTTTGAAAGTTTGAAATTTTTCTCTTCTTTTTTTTTTTTTCCATTTCTCACAAGTTAATCTTTACTTTAAAACAGTTCACAAGATTTATAGCCGGCAGCTCATAAACATTGAGAGAAATGGAAAATGAAGGCTATGAAATACCTAAAAATGCCAATAAATGTGTGTAAAATCTTATTTTTCAAAGACATAGTATATTTTTGAGTTGTAAGATGTCTCTTTCTTATTTATTATTCTCTGGTGATTTCAGTGCCTCAGTCTTAATCAGCTAGAAAAACTGATACTTGTGAAGGATGTTCTGATCAGGAGGCTTGTGCTACTGCTCCCAAAGGACCTAATCCAGGTTGATCTCCAATTATGTTTTTAATTTTCTTATCTAGATTATGTAAAATACTTTCAAAATTACAAACAATAATTGTAGATATCTGCCGCACAACCTATTTTTTGCGCTGCAGATGAATTAGAATACAGGATTTCCTAAACTTTAGGCAAACACTTAATTATCTTTTACCTACCTTTCCATCATCATCATTAACTATCTTTTGTTGCCACTATGATATCATGTATATAACAATTATTTATAAAGTGGGGGCTTCGAATTTATACCTTCTGGTATGGGCTGTAAATGCTTTTTAGTGATTGCTGCTGTATGTAGAAGCTTGTTAGGAGGAATAATAGGAATCTCATTTTCGATGGGTGCGATAGTAGCATATATTTGTAAAAGATGTAAATTATGGTTCTTGAATGGTGGCATTAATAATTAAAACATCGTAATCAATTATTTAGAATGCAGCCGATATGCTTGTGTGTTCTTGTTAGTGTCCCACATCGAAAAAATAAATAAGTTGTGGTCTTTGTATATGGTTTTGGGTAATCCTCACTTCTTGAGCTAACTTTTGGGGTCGAGTTAAGCCCAAAGTCCATTTTTTAACATGGTATCGGAGCCATCATTCCCGATGTTGGGTTCTCTAGTGTTGTTGGCCACCTATTTCATGTTATTACACGTTCCAAATGTTCATTCCTGGGCGTACATGGGGTGTGTTAGTGTCTCATATCGGAGAAATAAATAAGTTGTGGTCTCTATATATGGTTTTGGACAATATTCATCTCTTGGGCTAACTTTTGGGGTTGAGTTAGGCTCAAGGTTCATTCTTTAACAATTTTGAGGTGCACATAAGGGGTCCCATCTCTAACAAATCTTTGTCTTGATAATCGTAGGACTTAGGAATTATCAGCTGTCCTTTTACTTGATTAATTTCTATATCATTATTGTAAGTGGAAAATTATTTTACCAGTAAAAATAGTAGCTCTTGTAATGCCAAATTTTCCTCAAAAAACTCAAGAAAAAGCATGGAAGTGTTTGAAAGAGCGCCGGTCCATTACCAATTAGTAGTATTGATCTTTATATGGAAAAAAACATTGTTTGAACTGTTAAAACAATATCAAAATCATCTCTTTCTCTGTTTACCAGTTCTCTATTAAGAATTTTTAATTACTAATTATTATGAATCTTACGTTTTATATTTGATGGTCAAAATTGTTTATATTCATGGAGATATTAAATTATGAAAAAAGGCCAAAACTTGGTTGGATTCCCTTGTCGATTTTGCTTAGATATTTTTTGTCTATTAATTTGACTTATCTATTCATTACGGATAGCTTGATTCATGATAAAAAGTTCTATGAATTTGTTTATGAAGCTTTCTGCGATTGGGCTTTCTTTTCTAATGATAGTAATTAGTAAGGATAAAAAGAAATTAAACTTTGGTTGGTTCAATAAGAGGGAAGCAAAAAAGAAATGGAAATGGGAAGGGGAGTTGAAGCATAGTACTTGTCGTTGGAAATAGGCTTATTATAAACAATAGTTTTCAATTATAAATTTTTTTATAATCATAGAAGCAGTGTTTGTAAAACCAATAGTATAAGTATTTTCAAAAAACAACATGCAATATAACATATATTCCAATAATTTAATAGCAATTTAGTTTGAACAATCATAAATCAAAAGCTAATAGCCAATTTGGAATATGAAAATACCAAAACTTGAGTTAGTATTACAAATGAAAACTTATCTCTAAGTTGTTGCAAGGCTGAATCACCAATTATTGGTTTGCCTTGAACAAATTATTGCCCTTCACCGAAGCAAAGGTACTGCGAAAACTTCCTCCAAGATAACATAGTCCAGAAGCAACCTTGATATGGGATAGCCCAACAGGCCCAACAGGCCCCTTTTTACAAAACACA
>JACGDI010005248.1:32174-47980 GCA_014898725.1 Jacaranda copaia | reverse complement strand
GTATCAACTCAATCCACCGGACTTCCGGATCGTTCAGCTCTTTGCAGCATCAAACCTGTTGCACTGCAAATTAGCTCCACTTCGAACACTTCTTAATTGTCAGAATTTGGTAGCACAACACTAATAATACACTAAGAGTGTAAAGCAAACAGTATATATAGTAGAAAAAGGAGGAGAATAGATATTCAGACTTGGCTGTGGTGTGCATTTTGCCGGCAGCTAGCAGGCTTTTATATGTGAGAGGGGGGCCAAAAAGGTGTCCAGATTCATTTTGGACTAGGTGTAAATGTAACTCCAGAACCATTTCAGGATAGTTTCTGTAACGTGTAGAAATGGTTGAAATTGTTCTGCAACATAAAATTAGACAATAATGGAGGTTTAACTTATTTTGAATTTAAAATCTAATTTTAAATTTTAAATTCCAAATAAATTGGAATTTGCCGCGGAAAGATTAGTCTGAAACTCGAGACAATTCGCCTAACACCTAGCACTAGAGTCGGGCCGGGAGGTAGCGGTGGTGCACTCATGTTGGCACATCCTTATAAATCCCATAATTGATACCCTACCAAGCACTAATACTTGAATTACATATAAGGTGTTCTTCCATTGGAAAAACTTCCAATGTAGGATGAGTAGTTTAGTATTAAGCACAAGAGCCTTTTATATTCCCACTATTCCCTCACACTTTGTCTTGTAACCAATGTAGGATTCCCCTACATTCATAATCTTTTGCTTTTTTGTTTTCCTCTTCGTATTTCCAAAATAACTATGGATTCCCACCAAATTGGCATTAATATATAAGTCCAAATTACTTCTTAATCATGTAATTAGTCTTAAATCCATATTCATTTGATGCCAATTACCACAATCCCCCACAAATTTATAGTGTTGAACTATCAAGATTATCGTAACTTGCTTTCAATGATGGTATCTTCTGGTTTGAACTACGACCTAAGTTATCTAACTTATGCCACCATAGGGATAAATGGATCAACGTCTTCAATTTGGCCCTTGGATGGTGCGGCATCCATTAGTAACAACAAGCTACCTAGCTATGTAGTGATCTTTAGGTTTGACATGTTATGGCCACGTGTACCGATCTTGTATCATGAATGATTTTGTGAAATAACCCTTTTACTCTAGTAGCGGCCAAATGACAACATTCACTTAGTGGGGCATCTCTAGGGATGCATTGCTTGTATCTTGGCAAAATGACTTGATCCCATTTAGAGATTGAAATCTTATTTACTAGAGTACCTTCCATGTATGCCGGCAGATAGACTTAGATACAAAGGTATCGGTCTAAATTAGGTGCAACTTGATACACTCAGTAGCTTGTTTATACCACATTGAACTATCCTTGTGGGATCTCCACTTAGTATGTTAGGTTGCCATTGCATATGCATCACTTATGGGTTTCAGTCCCATCACTAGTTTGAATTTTTGGATTAAGAACAACTCAAATTCTTTGGTCAAAGGATCGGTCACATTGTTCTTAAATCTGACAAAATCAATGGTCACAACCATATCAGACATAAGCTCCTTTATAGACTTTAGTCTATTTTGGATGAGCCTTTTGGTCTTTTAATTAAGCTTAGAACTTTTGATTTTTGCAATTGTGGTTTGGTTATCACAATGCGTGGCGATCGCAGAAGAGGCTTACTAACCATAGGTAATTGGACCATTAACCTATGTAGCCATTCAATTTTTGTCCCAGTTGTGTCCAAGCACATAACTCTTGCCTCGAATGTAGATCGAGTTAACAAAAGTTTGTTTAGTAGGCTTACAAAGGGAAGCGTCTCCACTCAAGCTAAATACATACCTTATACACCCATTACTCTTGGAGTTTTTGGCTATCTAGCTTGCATTATTGTGGCCCTCAAATATTGCAGGGAATCTACCATAATGTAGAGTAAGTGATGTAGTGCCACTTAGGTATTGAAGTACTTATCCAAAGCCTCCTAATGGTATCTATTGGGACAACTTTTATATCTCGCTAGCTTCAAGATTGCGGATGAGATATTTGGTCTTGAACCATTTGTAAGATATTGCAAACTCTCAATAATTTGAGACTACTTCAGTTGAGACACATGAATACTACTTTCATTCTTGAAAAGAGTCATAGAAGGGTCAAATGGCATTTTAGCGATTCTATAATTCTTATAGCCAAATCTCTCGATAATCTTCTCTACATAATGAGATTGAGAAATGGCTATACCCTCGGTTGATTGAATCAACTTGAGTCCATGAATCACATTAGCCTCATCCATATCCTTGATTTCAAACTTACTTTTCAAGTATGACTTTATTTCATTGATAATCTCAAGGTTAAAACCAATTAATAGAATATCATCTATGTATAAGCATAGCATAATACAAGCATCACCTTTAACCTTATAGTAAATGTAATTTTCATTCTCATTCATTGAAACCAAATAATAAAATGGTTTTGTTAAATTTTTCATACCTTTGCTTAGGTGCTTGTTTTAATCTATAGAGGGATTTTACAAGCTTGTAGACCTTTTGCTCATTACTAGAGCTACGAATCCCTCAAGCTAATTCATATAAATCTCTTCCTTGGGATCACTATATAGAAATGCTGTTTTCACATCTATCTGGTGAATTGGGAAGTCATATATGGAGGCTAGTGCGATAAGCACCCGAATTGTAGTCAGCATAGTAACTAGGGAATAGGAATCAAAGAAATCTATTCCCTCTTTTTATCTAAAGCTGGCCTTAAACTTGTCTATGGTTGCATCAGACTTAAGTTTCTTTTTAAAGATCTATTTACATCCAATCATAGTGCACCTTGGAGGTAGATCAACTAATTCCCATGTCCCATTAGAGACACAATAGAGACAATGGAATTCATCTCACTTTTGATAGCTGCCTTCCAATGCTTGGCTTCTGATGAGGCTATAACATCCTTGTAGGTCATAGGATCATCCTCGATATTGTAAGTGATAAAATCATCTCCAAAATCCTTGACGACTCCAATTCTCTTACTCTATCTAGCTTCATTTGGTTTTTCAACTTCTATGGATGCTGAAACAGAATTACTTTGATTAACCCCCACATTTGACATCTTTTCCACATGTTCATGAATAGAGGTCGATATAAGAGCTGAATCTAAAGAAATGTCTAGAGGTATTCACATTTTCATGGGAAACACAGCCTTGAAGGCTATGGCGTTAAAAAATTCCACTATTGCGTTAACCTTTGTGCCAGGGATTTTAGACAAGGTTGTCAAACACGTAAATCGAACATGCACTAGATGAAGAAAAAAGATTGTAAACGTAGGATTGTAACATGAATTATGCGATTTTACCTGTACTACCTAAATTGTATATGAGCATATATATGTACATAAATGAGAAAAGTTCAAAAGAATTTCATTTCAAATATGAGTAAAGATATTAAATATGGAAGAAATTATATCACATAGAATATATTAAAATAAAAATACACAATATTTGACAATAAGTTTTAATACATGTCCCAAAAGAGTTCTTAACATCGATTATAAAACATTTGATGGTAGAAGTTTTTCAATTCTTCATTCCAAAGCAAAAAGATTAAAGCAAATATTTGAGAGCTACATCATAATAAATTGCATAATCTAGACTAGCAGTAGCATCACCATCATCCATTTCATCCTCTAATGCAGCCTTGTTATCATGGACATTGTTATCATCATCAGGAATTCTCAAATCATCTAATGAAGCATTGCTAACACAAGGGCCACTTAAAGCATTCGTCTCCTCATCGACTAGAATGTCATCATCACTTTCAACATTTGATTCCCCACCTATATCCATTTCCTCATTGTTTTCCATGATCCATTCATTGTTAGAAGAAAGATCATCCATATTGTATTCAATAGGTTTTCTACTTTGCTTTCGTTTAGATAACTTTGAGTTGGTCATCATGAAAACCACATCATTCATTGTCTTTTGCTTCAAATAGTTTCCTCTTTGTGTGGACCTAAACAAATAAAGAAACTAACAAATAAGCTGGTGAGTAATTGAAAAATAAATGATAATAGTTTGTACTTTTAGGAATTTTACCTTCTCAAAAACACTCCAATTATGCTCGCATCCAGAAGAACTGCATGTCAAACTTAATATTTGAATAGCAAACTTCTTAAGTTTTGGATGTTCATCGCTGTATTAATTCCGCCATTCAGTTGAACTTTGTCTTGATTGCATTTTTTGTTACTTTGCTTCCAGAAACTTCCTTGCATTCTTGAAATTTTCAAGTTAAAGATCAATTTGGGGGATATTTCATCATTTGACACCATTCTTTGCAAACACTCGTACAATCCACATTTAATTTCCTCACCAGCTTTGAAATTAGAACTGTAATGAAATTAGGTATTAAGGTAATAGGTTGTAGTATGCAAGGGCTTATGAAGTTCCTTATCCCATCTTTCATCGATGATATCCCATAAAAGCAAGTAGTTAAACAAATAGAATATTAAACAAATCAAACTTACTTTCAAATCAAATAAAGAATTTAAACAAAGCAAATAAACATTTTAACTAGATTGATAGTTTACCATTTCTTGACATTATCGAAGGCATTTTGTATTTTCTCTTTAGTACGATCCATTTCTTCATAAATAAAACCTATGGCTGGTTTCTCATTCGAATCCACCAAACAGAGAGAATCTTAATCAAAGGATAAGAAGCTTTTAGACAAACAATAATGTTTTTTCGAAATGTATTAATCAAAGAACCACCAACAAAAGGAGTAGAACTGCCATCATGAGAAGAAGACATCTCTTTTCCTATTGGCACCTACTGCCCTATATGAATAAAAGAGAAAAACTATAATAAGAATTCAAAAGAAAAAAAAAAGAAAAAAAAATACTTAAGAAGCTCTAGATTCCAAAAAACAAAAAATAATGAAAACTTAATAACATTTGGGATTTGGGATACAAGAAAAAGTAAATAGTATCTTAAGGGGCCTAGATTCTATAAAACAAAACTAATGAAAATTTAACAGCAACAACATACAAATCTCTTGGTGTGCTAATGTGGAATGAAAAAGAAACAACAAAAACAACAATCAACAAACAATAACATACGTTTGGACTTTGGAGACTTCTCAACTCTCAAGTCTTAAGGGCAAGAGATGCCAAAATGTTTCTGTGGAATCCCATCGACAATTGAAAATGGAGCAGCTAAAGCTTTGAGATGTGAAAAAGTTTATATGAAATCCCGTCAGCAATTGAAAATGGAGCAGCTAGGGCTTTCGTTCTTTTGTCTCTATTTTTTTGGTTTCTTGGTTTCTTTTACCACTGGGTTTGTTTAGATTTTGTCATATCTTTGTTTGTTTTCTTTTTCCTGGGATGGGCTAGTGGGTTTTTTGGGTTGGATTTTGGTTTCTTTTTGTTTAAATTAAGACTTATTCACTTTTCGGCCCAAAAGATTTATAGATTGGTGTTGGGCATGTTTTTCTTCTTTTTTTGCTCCTATTTTTGGCCCAAAATATAGAATTGTTTTAAATCGGCAATTTTACTGATTTTACGTTTTAACACGTGATTTTACTCTGAGCTCACTAAAACGTGTTTTGGGTGGGATCGGAATCGCTAGGTATGAGTAAACTTGTAAAATCTTACGATTTTACCAATTAACTAGTGATTTTGATAACATTGATTTCAGACTTACTTACCAAAAATCTCAATGCATAGCTTGTTTCCACAGATCCCAAAAAGACCGCATCCACAGTTTTAGGACCAAGCTTTTTCCTTTTGTGTTTTGGGATTAGTACTTTTGCAAGATAGCCCCATACTTGAAGTATTTTAAGCTAGGTTTTCTACCTTTCTAGAATTCAAATAGAGTGCATTCTCTATGTTTTAGATGGCTCTATTTGGAGTCTGGCAAGTTGTATTCAAAGCCTCTCCCTATATATATTTTGGCAGTCCGAAATTCAAAAATAGAGTGTCAATCATGTCGTTCAAGGTTCTATCTACCCCGTTAGATGAGGGAGAGTAAGGAGGAGTCTGTTCATGAAAAATACCATAATTTCAGTAATATTCATCAAAAGGATTCGACTCATACTATCTACCTCTATCTAATCTTAACCTTTTAAGTTTTTACTAGTTTGATTTTCAGCTTCAGTATGATTTCAGCACTTTATCCTTATGTTTCAATAGATAAACATAACAATACCTACTATAATCATCTATAAAGGTAATGAAGTATCTTTTATGATCCCACTGAACTCATAAATATCCGTGTGCACATGCTCAAGTAATTCAAAATTCCTTTGAACCAATTGGTAAGATTTTCTTACTTGTTTAGCTTTAGCACATATTTGACATTTATGACTATGTTCAATATCATGTTTAGGTATTAAATTCAAGTTCGTCATGTGTTTAACAGAACCAAAATTTAAATGAACTAAACGACTATATCACATATTAGAACTTTTAATAGTATTCGCTAACGATTCATGATATGCATTCTTATTAATTGAATGAGAACTAATGTACTCAACTGGCAAAAGTAGAGTTCCCCATCATCATAGATTTTCCATCAACCGGTTGGTAAGACACAAATAACAATTTATCAGCACAAACGTGCACATTTGCCCTAGTGTCTATTAACTAGTCAAATGGTTCATAAATGGTACAAACTTTAGGTTTTAAAGTTACATACCTATTAATGGTTGTCTTTGGAGCTCTTGCATTGCTAGTCTCCCCTACAACTATGTTGACCACTGTGGGGGCAGCAGAGTTGGGTTTGACTTTAGCTTTCTTTGAAGAATATTCCTTAGTTGAATGGCCTACCTGCCCACAATTTTAGCATGGTTTGTTTGCTTTTGGTTTCTTAGCTTTGGCTTTGCACTTATTGATGGTTTTGGAGTTTGAGTTCACTTAGTTCATTTTATTGTTTTTCTTCTTCCCTTCAACCACCATGTTTGCCTTAAGTTGGTGCTCGAACAAAACCCCATGAGTTTGATTCTAGTATTTCTCTTCAATCCTTATAGCAATCATAAGATCATTCAGGGACAACTTCCCTTTTTGATGCTTGAGTGTCATTCCAAAATTTTACCGAGACTCAAGAAATTTATCCATTATGGACATGACCAGAAACTTCTTAGGCAGTTTCATATCAGCATCAATAACGGCATGTTCAAGGTTGATCAGTTTATGTGTTTGTTCAGTCGCAGACTTTTCCTTAACCATCTAATATTTCACGAACTTGAAAACTGAATACTTGTTGAGCCCTTGCTCTTCAGTATTATGTTTGTGGTTCAACTTACTTCATAACAACTTAGCAGTGTAGGAGTCAGAGCAGTACACGTCAAAGAGAACATTTGACAGTGACGATAAACTGATCCTTTGACCTAATTGATCTCTCTCAGTCCATTAGGTTATTTCAACTGTTTTGGTATCGGTATTGGTTGTCTCAGGTCTAGTCACCTGAATTACCAAAAGAAGACCTTGCATCGTGAGCCATGTTTTCATTCGCAGTTGTTAATGTTTGAAAAACTGATCCCCAAACTGTTTTGGCAAGCCAGATAGGCTTACTTTGGAAGACAACAAATAACCAGCACCAGAACCATTTGCAGAAGAAGATGCCATTTTCATAGATAATGCAGTTTTAAAATAAACACTAAAGATAATTTCCTACAGATTGTTGGAAATAGGTAGATTATAAACAACAATTTTCTATTATAAAATCATTTATAATAATAGGAGCAGTGTTTGTAAAATTAATATATTAGTATTTCTGAAAAGTAGCATGCAATATAACATATATTCCAATAATTCAGTGGCAATTAGGTTTGAACAAGCATAAAATAAAAGCAAATGGCCAATTTGGAATATAACAATACCAAAACTAAGTTAGTATTATGAACGAGAACTTATCTCTAAGTTCTGTATCATAACAAAACATGTTGCAAGATTGAATTACCAATTATTGGTTTGCCTTGAAGAAATTTTCACCCCTCATGAATGCAAAGGGTATTGCGAAAATTCCTCTAAGATAAAACCAGAAGCTATCTGTTGCATTCTAGAATAGTTCCACTTCAAACACGACTCAATCGCCGCCAGAATCTGGTAGCGCAACACTAATAATACACTAAGAGTGTAAAGCAAATAGTATCACTGTATAGCAGAAAGAGAGGGAGGAGAATAGATATTCAAACTTTGCTGTGGTGTGTATTTTGCTTGCAGCTAGCAAGCTTTTATAGGTGAGAGAGGGCCAAAATCGTGCTAAATTCATTCTGGACAAAAGCACCTGTAACTCCAGAATAATATTTGGATAGTTTCTATAACTTGCAAAAACGGTTGAAGCTGTTCTGCAACATAAAATTAGATAATAATAGAGGTTTGACTTATTTTGAATTTAAAATTTGATTTTAAATTTAAAATTTCAAATAAAATTGGAATTTGCAGGAGAAAGATTAACCCAAGATCCGAGATAATTCACCTAAATGCCCAGTGCCCTGAGCGGCGTGTTTGTGCTGGCATGCCTTTAATTGATGCTTTATCAAGTACTGATGCTTTAATTACATATAAGGTGTTCTTCTTTGGGAAAAACTTTCAATGTGGGATAGGTGGTCTAGTATTAGGCACAAGAGCCTTTTATGCTCTTAGTATTCCCCCACACTTTGTTTCATAACCAATGTGGGATTCCCCTATATTCATAATCTTTTGCCGTTTTGTTTCTCTCTTCATATTTCCACAACAACTATGGATTCCAACCAAATTGGCATCAACCCATGAGTCCACTTAATCATGGAATTAGTCTCATATCTGTATTGATTTGATGCCAATTACAACAATTTCGTGGTATGAAATGATGAAGTAAAACTTTAATACATTCCCTTGTTTGGTACAATTACATTTTGATATTTGACCAGTTCACAATTTTATCTCTATTTGGACATGAAAATGAAAAAAAAAAAAAAAAGCACACACATAAATTGACTGGTTATTGTCTTGTCTCGCACATATCAGTCAACTTCAGTGGGAAAATTTGTTTGGAGGGGTTTCTAACCCATCCTATGTCACTTCCTTTCTTATAACCACAAGTGGATGTGTTCATACTTATAATTTAGTTTCTCCTATAATATTGTTTTTCAACTAAACCAAATAGCAAAGGCAGTTAAAAAAAAGGTATTAGGTAAGGCCATATCATTTGAGAGAAAAATGAATTATTATCTGTGCTTTTGAACTTCTTCAAAACTTGTACAATGTACTAGCTTTGGAAGAATTTATAGTATGTAAATCATCTCTAAAACTATGTACATCTGCTCTCTTTAGTTTTTTGCTAAGGAACATCAAGTTAGTGCTTGGTGATTTGACTCTACTTGATTTGTACTTTTACATTGTTGTTTCTTTTGTAGACTTGGTCTCCATTTGTTGAAAGAATGGCAACAGTGAAACACAAAATGCTAGTCTAGTCTGGCCAGGGTGGTGTTGGTAAAGAGTACATTCTCAGGTCAACTATCTTTTGCCCTGGCTGCTACGGATTTCCAGGTGCGCCTCCTGGATATTGATATCTGTGGTAAAACATCGCAAGGAAGATCTCACTTTGATGATGGTAAATGCAGGGTAAGTGCTCTTGCCTTAAAAACGATCATAGAGAAGCTGTTGTCACAACTGAAGGTATCGAGGATGGAGGAATGTGCTTAGGTGAATCAAATGGAAAAGGGTCCTCTAAAGCTAAAAGGTGACGTAGTTTTTCTTGGAATCAAATAAACTGAGGAACTTTGCAGCACAAAGATTTGATTCGTATACCTCAAGATTGGCCTCATGTGTACTGAGTTTGGTTTGATAGTTTACGAGGGTGTTTATACATCGGAGTTGTAATTATCAAACAGGTGGGTTTGAACCGAAGTAACAATTTTGCTACAACTGTCACTTTTGAGCACTATGTACCCATGTTCATGCGGAGTATGCTATGTTGTTCTCATGGTAACTAATGTAATGTATGATTTTGGTCCGTACACCATCGTTAATTATTTTGATTCTTGGTGAAATGTACTTTGTGAGTTAGGCAAGTAAAATAAGTGGTATTTCTATCTTTGCTAAAAAAATAAAAAGGTGTATTACAGGGAAAATATTATGTACTTTGTTTTTGTCTCACTTATTTGTCATTGCCTATAAGGCTTGTAAATGAGTAGGATGGTACCTTAAAATACCCAAATAAAGATATCATGTATTTTACTTTATCCTAAAATACCTAAAAGGATAAGATCTAATCCTATCCTATCTATTATAAGACCCATTGGGCTTAATTTATTTGATTTATGTTTTCAATTTATATACTAATTTTTTCAATATATACTAAAAATATTATTTGCCATACAATACCCAAAAAAAAAAAAGAAAGAACTTTTTCTATATTTAATTTAATTTAATCATTAAATTTAAATTAATTAATCTTTATTTTTAATTTTTCATTCATTAATAAAATTTTTATTAACAAAGTTTATTCATTAATACAATTAATTTTATTAACTGTTTTTATAAAAAATATTTTTTCCATTATTAATTTTAATATTGTTAATTTTGTTAATGCAAATTGTTCAACTTTGCTATTGCTATTCCAATTAAAAAACGGTCGCTATCAATATATTAGCTTTATTAATTTAGTTTAATTTTTAATGAAGAAAATTGTTTAGGTGTTACTGCACATTCACATATTTAATTTTTTTTTATATAAAAAGTTTATCATTATAATTTTTAGATAAATAGATTAAATTTAAATATAAGGTAATAAGTAATTTTTGAGTATAGGTATATGGGTAACTTATGGGCATAGACCATATTCATTTCAATTACATTATCTTTAATAAATATGGGTATAGATATGATATTTTGGGCTTGTATAGGATATTACTTTACCTATTTATAGGCATACTGTATGTAAAATATTGTAATATCCTTAATTGTTATAGGCAAGGACATGTGATAAAGTTTTGAAAAGTCTATACAATTAATAGTTTTTTCTTCTTCAAAAAGAGAAAATACATATACATGCACATATGTGTGTGTGTTTCAAAGGAAGAGTAAGTTTGGGTAAATTTATTTAGAAGATCTTTTTAATTTCTACATTTTATAAAATATTTTTTTTGAGCTTATAAATTGCTAGATCTTGTTTTTAAAATAATTTATTAAAATATTTGGATAAAATAAGATTTTAGAACTTATAATGTGTTGGTAATGACAATTTTTGTAATTAAAGGAGTTTGTTAAGAACTTTTTAAAAAGAGTTTATAAGTTTATAACATCTTGTTTTAAGATTTTATAAGCTTATTTTTTTAAAAATAAATTTGTGAAATACTTTTTAATATTTTATACATTTTTAAACATCTTACAAAATATTTTGAGAAACTTATAATCACATTCAAAGACCTTCTAAATCAAATTCTTCATAAATTTACTAAATAACTGTGCGTACTTTTGAACCCAATGATAGCAACGTGAAAATTATATATAAAACTATATGTTGAAATCACACTAGAAACAAAAAGCTGAGATCTTTGGCTATAATGGAATGAGTCCACAAAGGATACATCAGTCTGTTGACAACCGTGTTGTTTTGTAGATTCGATTTAGTAAGTCGTGGGAGTCGTGGTTGTTGAGACATCACAATCCTTCATCATATGAATTTCATACAATTATGATAAAATATTAATATTGCAAAATAAAAAAATAAAATATATTACATATTGTAAACGGTTACTTAGAAAAAAATTTCTAATCCTACTTCAAATTTAGTATTCAGTCCCCACTTGAATGTTTACACACTAAACTCCCCATTTTTTCACGAAAGTTAGGAATCACTCTCCATATCTCTTAAAAAAACCTATATACCCTTGTATTTGGAAAAAACAACAAAAATACTTGAGAAATGCGTTTCTATCTTCAAGAAGAATGGTTTCCTCTTCTTCTTCTTCTTCTTCTTCTTCTTCTTTTTGTTTTCTACCTGAAAACGACTTCTCAAGGCACGAAAACAAAAGGGCGTGAAACATTCTTCCTCCGCCATCAACATGAGAACAAGAGAAGAAGAAGTGAAAAGAAAAAAGAAAGACACCAAAATTTCTGCCATTTTTTTGCGACAATGGAAGGAAAAACATCTGTGAAAATAAGCCGAATACAAAAAGAAGTGAGCAAAAGAAATACAGGTATGTTTTCTGAATTTGCAGTTTCAAATGTCATTGATTTTTCAATCTTTATGATTTTTATTCATTTTTTAGTCATTAAACACTTGAATTGATTTGATATACAAAAAATTTTTGTTGTGAGATGGGAAGTTTCTGATTTGTACTTCAAGGGCATGAAAGTTGGACTTCACCTTTTTGGGCTTTATACTTCTTTTTACTTAAAATTATATATGTTGAAATTATACGGTAAAACTATCTGAAAGTAGTAGTGTATTATTTGTAGAACAGAACATTCAAACTTTGCAATACACATTAGGCAAAATTGTAGTATATGATCTGTGTAACTGCAGTATAATTTAGAAGCAAATATAGTATAAAATATTCAATCTTGCAGTACATAGGAAAAAGTCTAGTATATAACTTGCAGTACATTTTAGAAGCAAATATAGTATAAAACATTCAATCCTGCAGTATACATTACGAAAAAATCTAGTATATAACTTATAGTATATTTTAGAAGCAAATGTAGTATAAATATTCAAGCTTGGAGTGCACATTAGGCAAAAGTGTAGTATATAATTAGTGTACCTGTAGTATATTTTAGGAGTATTTATAGTACAAAAATATTTAAGCCTGCAGTATACATTAAATGAAAGTGTAGTATATAATCTGGTATCTGCAGTATATTTTAGAAGTAACTGTAGTATAAAAATTCAAGCTTTTAGTATACACTAACTAAAAGTGTAATATAATATATTATGTATTTTTGAAATACATTTTAGAAATATCTGTAGTATAAAATATTTAAACTTGAAGTATACTCTAACTAAAAGTGTAGTATAATATATTATAAGTTTCTCAAGTACATTTAGAAGTATCTATAGTATAAAATATTCAAGTTTTCAGTACACATTATTTAAAAGAATTAGTTTATTATCTGTTTATATATTAATTTTTCTTTATTTGATTGTAGCAAAGCTAAGACATTATGAGGTCTGCTCTCATTTCTCCCTCCAATTTTTTCAGAGTAAATTGGAGATTATGAAATCCAAGATGGGGTCAAAATATTTTGATGCATTGAAAAAGACTCATTTCTATATATACATAGATATGTCTAAGTTAAGTTCAAGCTCTATTCGGCTTGAAGCTGTACTTAGGAGATTTGATCTAAAAAAGTTGTCATTTCATTTTTTGGAAGGGGTTGAGGTTCCTTTTTCTGAAGCTGAATTTTCTATGATTTTAGGGTTGCCATATGTGAGGCAATCTATTGATATAACATTGAAGATAAAGTCTTCAACCTTTGACAGCCTTTTTTCTAGAAAGCTGTAGAATATTACTAGATCTAAAATAGCAAAAAAGTTTAAGAAGTATGTATATAAGGATAGTGAGGAGGACTTGAATAATTTTGTAGGTTGTATATACTTTTTGTTTTTAATTATTTTCTATTTTCAATATCTAATTATTGGACTCCATGATTTCTTGTACCATACTTGGACAATTTATCTAGAGTTGGTCTGTATGCATGAGGTATAGTTGCATTCAATTTTCTTGTCCAAGATATGAAGAACCATTTAGGAGTAGGTGGAGAAAAAAACAAGAAATACATTGATGGGTGCACAGTTGGTTTGATGGTAAGTGTTTGCTTCATTTTTCTAATAACATTGATTATATTTATATTCAAGTGAGTATAATTTTTTGATTTATCAATGACAGGCATGGGTCTATGAATGCATCCCTTCACTGCCTTCACCAGTGAGTTTGTTTGAGTTTTCACACTTTTACCGGTGGAAGGATAGCAAACTCCCACATAATGTGGAGGAGGCAGAGAATAAATTGAAATAAATTATAGTAGAAATGGTAATAATTGTAACAATTCATTGTTAGCTTTTGTATAAGAATTTAAATTTGATAATTATTTTTATTGTAATAGGTTGTAGCCTTCAATCCTGCTCTAGAGGAGTTAGAATTGGTAATTTTGATCAAGAAATCAGAGGCTGCCAGTACTATCATTAGTGAAGTCAATATTTGTGATCATACAGTATATGAAGCAATTATTGTAGCTAAAGTTGAAGAAATTAAACCATTGAAAGAAAAAATTATTTCATTTGATATGATGGCAATGAAGGAGCAAGGTGAGGAAGAGCATCCAATTGAGCATAAGACTGAGGGGGAGGAGTTTGAAGAGAAAGATGGTGAGTTTGTACATGAGGGGGGACTTGATTTGGTAGATGATGCACATAAAGAAGGGGATGAATCAAAAAACACGGTGGATGAAGAAAGTCGAACAAAACACCGTCATGATCTTTCAGATTCCCCCAAACCTTTGAAGATAGAAGTTTATGTATCAATTCAAGCGGTTGAGTTTGAGGAATCTGAGATTGAAGTGGCAAATGTCATGTCCTCGATTGTGACAAATGTGTGTAATCGAGAAGACATGAAGCCAAAATAGAAATCTCCAGATTTTGTCAACCCCACAAGCACCACACCAACTAAAAGAGCAAGAGAAGTGACTAAGACCTATGGTCCTCCTCGTCCTTGTCCTCATCCTCATCCTCGTCCTCATGCCAAAGAAAATAAAAAACAAGAAGAAAAGGTGTTGTTAACTACTTAATATTTTAAGTTTTTGCTATTTACATTTCATTTGTAAATTGTCTGTTTGTAATAAATGTAATGATATCTTATTCTTGATTGGTTGATATTTGTACTTAATGTGCTAAGTCTTTTTGTATTCTAAGTTGGTGATATTTGTACTTAATGTACTATTCTTTTGCATTTCATGTTGGTGATATTTGTACTTCATGTGCTGATCTTTTGTACTCGGTACATGGGTGCTAGATACAAACCGATAGCTACTGCCATTGTAAGTTTGCTTCCTTCCTCTATGATTTCTTCATAAAGTAGGGAGTCAACAATTGATCAATATTTTTATAGGTTTCATTCTATTCTCGATACATGAGGCTTTCATTGGGGTGTCAGGTGGACGAATTAATGAGGCAAAAAAAAAAAAACAGACAACAAAAGGGTACAATGGATTGCGGCGTCTTTGTGTGCCTTTGGGTAGAATGTTTCGCTAGAGACATCCTCAAGTTCTAGAGGTCTGCTGAAAAAATTAACATGGAAAAATACCGTACGACAATGGCATATACAATATTAAGTCATGAAAATGCCAGGATTTGAATCACACTTTGTATGTAAATACATATGTAAATTGAAGTATACTTTGTATATAATATTATTTTGTATGTAAGTATAGTTTCCATCAAGCATTTATAATATTTTAAATTAAAAATGCCCAGTGAATTTGAGTACAATTTGAAGTAAATAAAGTTCAAACTTAGAACAAACAAAGTATAAAATGTGTTTCGTCGAAGTACACATCAGTTCCATTGAAATTGGGAAGCCAAGTTGTGTAAAATGAAATACAAACCCAAACAAAGTAAAGTATAAAATGTGTTTAACTAAAGTACACTTCAGTTTAATTAAAAATATCCAGTGAATTTGAGTACAATTTGAAAAAAATGAATTACAAACCCAAACAAAGTAAAGTATAGAATGTATTTCGCTGAAGTATGCTTCAATTCAATTGAAAATATCTAGTGAATTTGAGTACAATTTGAAGGAAATGAAGTACAAATCCAAACAAAGTAAAGTATAAAATGTGTTTCGCTGAAGTA
>JACGDI010005248.1:0-32074 GCA_014898725.1 Jacaranda copaia | reverse complement strand
TATAAAATGTGTTTCTTTGAAATTCACTTCAATTCAACTGAAATGAGGCAGGAAATTTGAGTACAATTTAAAGGAATTGAGGTATAAACTCGAAATAAATAAAGTATAAAATGTATTTCATTGAAGTACACTTTAATTCCAATGACAATTTGAGTACAATTTGATGGAATTGAAGTACAAACCAAGAAAAAACAAAGTATAAAATGTATTTTTTTGAAGTTCACTTCACTTCAACTAAAACGTGACAGGGAATTTGAATACAATTTGAAGGAAGTGAAGTACAAACTCGAAACAAACAAAGTATAAAATTTATTTTGTCGAAGTATAAAATTTAACTAATTTACTGATTCTTTGTAGGTTTGACAATTATGCCCTATTTTACCACATTTTTTACACTTAATTATACGTTTCTCAATTTGTGATGGAATTTTCTGTGTCCTTTTACACCCAGGTTGAGATCGGCAATTAGGTGCATTAATGAGTCCGTCATCATCTAGCTGGAATAGATTCATATCAAATGAAGGAATAGAGTTTATCACTGCTTGGTATGCTTGTTGATACATCTTAACTCAGTAGTATTGATCGGTGAAGTTATACGGTGAAAGTGACCTTAACTCAATACAGGCACAAGTATGTTTGCATGGTATTTTATCAATTTGCCATACTCTACACGAACAAACCCTGCCATGTAAATCTACATCATACGATTTATCTTGCTCAATCACCTCAAAGCTCCAACTGCTAGGCATGACAACTTTTAAATTACGAGAACTCATATGATTGATTGCCAACTTCTTCTCTTGCTTGGGACATATTTAACCAACTATCTTATGATATTCTTCTCATCGATCATGTATCATAACCATTATTTGCATGCGTATGTGATCAACCATGGCTGCAGTTGGCATAAATTGGGCTGGTTTAACCCAATTATTCCAATATTTTGCTTGATTATTGTTTATTACCCCTATCGATCTCCACTGAATAAGGAATTTTCCTAACATTGTGGGTTAGACTGCATAATAAAGTCTTTAGCAAGTGGCAACGACTTCAAGATGCTATCTATATGTCGTGTATACTCTTTCCTTGTAGGTGCATATGTAGCTTTCATAAAAACAGAGCACTAATGTTTCTTGTTATGTAAAGGGTACTTCCTTAATACCTGAATTTAAAATAACAGAGCAATAATGTGCTAAATGTTATGAATTAGAATTTATTTCACATAATTGTTTCACAAACAAAGATAAAGTACACTGACTTATTTCTTAAAATTATCTACTAAATGTCTTAAGCAATATGCATTGTGGCTATCGGGAAATATCATAGGGATGGCCTTAAGAAGACCTGAATGTTGATCAGAAAAGAAAGTGAACCTTGATAAGCTAGGTAGATATTGAGAATCTAAGACACTTCTTAGCTTGAAGCAAAACCACTCCCAATTAATATTATTTTCAGAGTCAACAACTGCATATGCTAGCGTGAATAAGTCATCATTAGCATCCTTGCTGATAGCATTGAGTAAGCATCCCTTGTATTTATTTTTAATATGGGTGCCGTCTAAAAATATCAATGGCCTGCATCCCTTGAGAAAACCAATAAGGCAGACACTGAAACATATAAATAGCCGATGAAATTTTTGAATAATTGGGTCAATCTCACAATCTACAATACTTTCAGGGTTTGTCCTCTTCACAGCATCACAGTACCACCTCAACTTATCATAAGATCCCTTCTTAGCACCATGGATGTCTTGCATAGCTAATTCCTTACCCATCCATGCTTTATGGTGCCGAAGTTCCACACTGTATTCTCTGTAGACATCTTTCAATATGGTGAAGGGCTGATAACATGAGTCTGATCTCAATTTATCCTTTACAATGTTAGCAATCTAAGCGGAATTGGCTTAAGGATGTCCCTTTGTTCAAAGATTAGCCTAACAACATGTCTGCTCTAGATTGCATTTTTAAATGCCAAATAATTTATCAGCTTTATGCCTTGATGCATAGATTCTCCATTTGCAATTTTAATTACTGCAAACAACTATAATTTTTTTGTTGTCATTTTTCTTGTATTTAAATGATCGCAAAGCAAACACCGCATAATTCTTAAACATAATTTTGAACTCTTGAGCATCCTTGAATGTCTGACCCTCCCCATATATGCAATTCCCTCATGCATTAATTGAGTTGCTAGTTAGAGCTAATTCATTGTGCGATGCATTGGTCGAACCAATGTCCTCCTCAACTACATTCCTTGAGGTTGACAAATGAAGTGTAATTTCATAAAACAGAAGTACAATTTTAATAAATTGAAGTATAGTTTCAGAACATTTGAAATATAAAACCCTAGTAACTGCATTATAGTTTTGGATAATCAATAAATAGAATACATGAAGTATAGAACTCCAATGAATAGAGTCTAGTTTTAGTTAAAATAAAGTATAATTTCAAAAAAAGCACAATTTTAGATAAAGTGAATATAATATATTCAGCTAATTGAAGTACAGGTTTAAATATAATGAAGCACAATTCGTAACACTTGAAGTATAGAACTTAAATGAACAAATTACAGACTTTGTAAAATGAAGCAAGTATAATGTCATAAAATGAAATTACAATTTTACATATAGGAAAGTATAATTTCAAAACACGCGAAGTATAAAATCCCCGCAAAAGAAGTATAATTTTGGATAATCAATAAATAGAACACTTGAAGTGTAGAAAATCAATAAATAGAGTATATGTTTAGGTAAAATGAAGTATAATTTCAGCAAAAAGAAGTACAATTTTAATAAGGTGAAGTATAATTTTCGAATATTTGAAATACAAAACTTTAGCAACTGCAGTATAATTTTTGATAATCCATTAATAGAACACTTCAAGTATAAAACTTAAATTATAGAATATAATTTTATATGAAATGAAGTTTAATTTTAGATAACTGGACTACAAATTTGTATAAAGTGGAGTAGTTTAAGTATAAAATACTAGCAATTGCAGTATAATTTGGGATAATCATTAAATAGAACACTTGAAGTATAGAAAATCAATGAATAGAGTATAAGTTTAGATAAAATGAAGTACAAAATGAAGCATAATTTCAGAAGAAAATGAAGTATAATCTTAGATAAAGTGAAGTATAATTTTCAAACTTTTGAAGTATAAAACCCTAGCAACGGTGGTACAATTTTTGATAATCGTTTAGTTGAATACTTGAAGTATAAAACTTAAATAATTGTGTACAATTTTTGTCAAATGAAGTACAATTTTATTTGCGATGAAGTATAATATAGAACGCTCTAAAATAAAGAAAAATTTTCAAATAAATGGAGTACAATTTCAGAACTCTTGTGTACAAAACTCTACAAATTGTAGTACAGTTTAGATTATATGGAAGTATTACCTTAAAACATCACAGCTCTTCTTGGCACTACTGCTTGATTCATCCTTTTGGTTTATCAAAATGTCAACAATGTTCATCTTTAATGTCAAATGCAGTAAGACCATATTCAGAACATCTTCGTCATCAGTTAATGTGACGTACAATTTTTGATGTGGAGCTATGTATCTCAAACTAAAGAGCTCGACGTTAATTTCACTCCATTTTCTTGCTAGATTAATGTACATGTCCATTAAAATTATAGTATTCTTAATTGACATTATATGGAGCTGGTCTTTGTAGCGGCAACTCCCCAACAATTGATTGAACATTCCAACTTCACTACTAGTTGACATTGTCAAAAAATACAAGAAATTCAAAAGCAACTGAGAAACCCAAAAATAATGAAGAAGAAACCCAAAAAATGATGAAAATGAAAAGAGAAGAAGACAATGCAAATGTCGGGTTGGTGGTTATTGGCTCTCACGATTATTCTCGTTTTCGCTGTGCAACTGCTTGCATTTTTTCTTTTCTTTCTATTTCTTAAAATGATACTGATATTGGTAGGGTTTACTGTTGCTTTTTTGCTTATGACAAAGAAGCGAGAAAAAAAAGAGTGAAAAATATTACACTTAAGGGCATTTTTGTCAAATCAAGTAAGTAGAAAGTAAATTCTAAAATTCTAACAAAATTAAAGAGTTTATTCTAACAAAAATCAAGTGGGAACTAATTAAAAAATAAAAAATGATTTTACTACTTTTAATAAGTCTCCCTATTGTAAAAGGCAAACTCCATAGAGAGTTGAAGGCCGGCCTAGTTAGGTACTAGCTAGGCCAATCTCTTAAGTTCAATGATAATAAACTCGAAACATATTCCAAATCCATTGTTGTGGATGTTGTTTTTAACGGCTCTGGTAAGGACAGATGTTGATAACCACAGATACATGTTCATGGCTCGCCTTATACTGCCGGACGTCAACTTCATTTCATTGTTATTCATAAATACGGTGTGGTGGTGCCCGCTTGCCTGTTGCACTGAGAGCTAATTAATTTAGAGAAGAATTAAATATATGTAGATGTGGATGTGACATTCAATTAATGATTGGAATTTCATTTCAATATAATAAGGTGAATACAGTAGTTTATATATTTATAAATAAATATATATATATATATATTTATGTGTGTTGAATTTTTGGATGGGACATGAGAATTTTCTAATGTATACACACACACACGTCTTCGTAATGTTTTTATCAAATGATGATAGATTCTATTAGAGTTTATTAGTTAATCCCTACCATGGACTTGGGATTGAGTTTTATCTTCTTCGGTCCCCAATCCCGTTGTACTCCAACAAACCAAAAAAAATAAGAACAATAGATAAAAACAAATATATTTTCTTATAATTAAGTTTTAATTTTAAAGATATACAACGCACTTATTTTATTTTTTGCCTGTTGATTTAACCAAAAAAAAAAAAAAAGGATTGCGACTTATTTATTTATTTTTTTTAAGAAATTAAGACAAAAACTTGAGCAAATGATGGATATATGAGTGGTCCATTCTAGACATGTTATCTTTAAGTAGTACCTGGCTTCACTCATTATATGTCCTAACTTCTACCATTCATTTTCCTAAGAACCAATCATTTGCCACTTGCTTGGTTGGAGGACCCAAAGAAAATAACATTCTTGTGGGGTTTCTCAATTACTTTAATACCTATGGTTTTCTTACCCTGTTTTTTTGTTTGTTTTTTAATAAAAATATTCAATGGGATTATAGTTTTCAATAACCCATTTATGGTTTGAGAAGAATAGGGGCCTCAAAGTTGGTTGGAGTAGGAAAAAGAGCATATGTCTTTCATATAATTTGTGATTTTGTCTTTTAATTTACACACAAATATATATCAAGAGTTCGTTAAAATTTAAACTTTAAATCTCATACATATAAGTACCCAGCCTTTGGATAAGAAAGTTATCGAAATTAAAACTAAAATATTGAACTCATATTGACTTATTTATTGGAATAAGATATTTGACATTTTGTTATTCTCGATGAACGCTGATTCTTAAATTGCAACTTCAGACAGCAACTTTTAAGTGGTCGTTATTTTTTTGTTAATGAACTATCATAGTTGCTATATACAAATTGCTGTTCCAAATAGCTACTTCATAACAAGTTGTTCTGAATAGCAACTTGCAATAGAGGCTTTGCAAGTAATTAATACTTGGGAGGTTGCAAAGGAAAAATGAGTTTTAACACTTTATATTTTTTCACTTTTCCCCATACGTTCTCATTTCAAGTTATCTAAAATGCAATAATATATTCTTCCTATTCACCAGGTAGCAATAAAGTTGGCATTTTATTTTCTAATTCCGATTATTATACATGTTTAGGATAACCTCTTCTTTATAATGTTATTACCAATTATAAAATTAAGAAAAAAACACGGGTAGCAAAAATATGTAGTTTTAATAAAATCATTATAAAGTGATCGGGTGCATGTTTATCGAATTAATTGGTTTACACTGAGGATGATTATAGTAACAAATTTAGAAATGGCATTATTTACCAAGCCTCAAAGGCTTAAAAATATATAGAATCGCTACTAAAAGATTAGGTATTGACTATAAAAAAATTGTTATGTAATTTTTTTCCATAGCTATAATTACAAATTATAGTTGCATATTTTTTAGCAAATATAATCTTATTAAGTAATAAATAATAAAAATTGGTAGGTACCAATCCACGTCCTTGTTGGTGGAAGCAAAGTAGATTAGTTATGCATTGTTTATTAAAAAATTTATATGTACATATGTTAGGACTTTTCCAAAATTGGTTTTGATTATGCCTATTTTGCATTGATTCAACTTGCTTGAGATCATTATGCCAAGTGCAGGTTTTATGGTAAATGACTATTTGCAGCAATTTGGAATTTTCTGTCCGTAAAATACTCTATTTATCGTATCTTGTCATTCCACCACTCAAGAAGAAGAATCCACTGCTGGAAAGGAAACTACACTGTCAAACTTACTCTGGAGGAGTTGCGTTCAACTATTTAAAGGAATGATGTATAGTGAGAGTTGTATCAAGATAAATAAGGATAACTCCTTTGCTCTCAAATATTGTCTTTTGCAATCTCTAGATAGGCTAGTTGAGTGTTTATCGCAGTTTGTGAGGTTTTGAAAAGTTAGCTCTGTTTATTGTATTTATTTCTAATTTGTTTATTAATAAAGTACAGTTTAAAAATTCTAAATCTTGTGGCTTAGGTAGTGGATGAGGCTTGCCGAACCACTATAAATACCTTTGTCTCTTTTCATTTTCCTGTTTCTTATTTCCGTTATCTTTGGAATTTTAGTTATATTTGGAAGTTCTTCTTTATTGTCTCTGATATATTGATTGACTTATATATATATATATATATATATATATAAACGATCATTAACTACAAATTGGTCATGGCGAGATTAGCTATTCTAGCATCTACTTCGAATTTGATTATATCAATTTTATAGTTAAAGTTATGAATTTTTGATTTATCTATAGATTCATTTTAGCAGATGTTATAATTTTTTGTAGTGTCAGAAAATATTATCAAATTAATTTCTTTTCATAAGAATATCTCACTAAAAATGTTATAATCCGCTTTCTAATTTATCAATGGCTGCAATTCTGTTTATTTGACAAAGGTCCATAATGTAGGATATATGTAAAATAAAAATAAAAATGCAACTTATAAACAGTTAACTAAATATTTCTCAAACATTAAAAAAATAAAATTATATATAGCACGTGCTTTTCTATTTTCCATCATTTTCAGGATATATGGTTGATGATAGATTCAAAAGATACCAAATTGCAATCAATAGATACTAAATTTGGATATCTCTAAGGTGATGTGCTTACTTTTCCTCCTCACCTCTCTCTTTGTTTCAACAGTATTTTTGTTCTGTGAGTATCTTCGTTCAAGCTTATGAGAATCCTGCTTCCATTTGTAAGTTATAATTATGTGGGTATTATATTTAAAAGGACCTGTTTACCGTTGGAGTTTTGTGAAAAAGTCCTTATGCCCTTTTAACCCAAATTCATACTTGGAAACAATCAACTCTACCAGGAGGGTGTTTGGGACTTTGGTGAGTTTATAAGTTTTTCAAAATATCTTATAAGATGTTTGAAATTTTATAAGATATCAAAAAATATTTGGTAAATTTTTTAAAAAGAGAGTTTATAAGTTCTTAAAATAAGATATTAAGAGTTTCTAAACTTATTTTGAAAAAGCAAGGAATTTCTAACTCATTTTTAAGGTCTTAATAAGTTTTCTTAATTTTAATGACATTAATTACAAAATTACCATTACTAATATCTTATAAGCTCTAAAATCTTATTTTATTCAAATATTTTAAGAATTTACTTTTAAACTTCAAAAATATATTATAAAATATAAAGGTTTATACGATCTTTTAAATAAATTTAGTAAAATACCCTCCAAATCTACTCAAGATCTGACCCGAAAATTAAATATTCATGATTTTATTGAACATTGGCTCAGATTGAGCCGATACAATGACTTATCGGTTGGCAATATGGCCCTGTGCTATAAATAATTCATTAATTACCAATTAGGCAGGAGATATGCTTAATTTATTTATTGTCAATTACTCTCTTTTTCAATTTATTTTAAAAAAAATTATAATTACTTAGGTAATGTTTGGATATGAGTTTTATGTTTTGGGAGAATGAGTTTTGGAAGTGGGGTTGGAGAATATTAAATTTGTGTTGGGGAATGTTAAATTTGTATTAGAGAATGTGATGTATATTTGTTTATGTTTTGGAAATAGTTAAAAAATTATTTTGGGCAGTTTTGGTATGTTTGTTTATGTTTTTTAAATGAGACAATTTCTATTGTGGCAGTCAAATCAATAATTTTTTATTGAATTTTTGGGTGAAAATGAAAATGAATAATATCTTTATTGTAAGAATTATAGTAAAATATATAATATGTATATGTGATGATTGGGTAAGATTTTTTTAGTTGTAAAAGTAATGATAAAATATTATGATAGGAATATCTATGTATATGGGATTTTTGGTGATAAACTCTATGATTTGAAGGGCTATTTTGGAAATTAATATTTGTTATTTTGGGAAAAAAGTGACTCATATATTTGGTTATATTTTACCAAAATAACTTTGTTTTGACAAAAATGTAATCGAACATAGCCTTAAGTATTACAAAGGTAATGTTTGGATATATTTTTTGTTTGATTTTATTATGTGTTTATTATGTATTTTGGGAGAATGAATAATGAAGGAAATGTGGAAGAATGTGAAATGAAGGTGGGGAAATTTGATTGATGTTTGGTTATTGTTTTTAAAAATAGTAAAAAATAGGGTTTGAAAGTTTTTATATGTTTGAATATGTTTTTTATGGAGCATTTTTTACTGTAAATGTCACATCATTATTTTTGTATTGGAGCTTGAAGGTGAAAATTGATATTAATTTTTTTTTAATTGTAAGGATGTTAATTAGAAATGTTATGTATATATGTATGTATATGTGTTGAAGGGATATGATTATATTATAAGTTTGTAATGATTAAGTGGGTTGTAATATAATCTTTTATGAGTTTTGTTTATTAGTAGAAAGTTTGTTTAATAATAATAATTATTACTGCTGCTGCTGCTGCTGCTCCTACTACTGCTACTTGTGTGATGGTGATGATGATGATGATGATATTAATATTATTATCAGCAGTAATAGTAGTAGTATACTTACCTCAACTATTACTATTACTATTATTTTATTATTATTATTATTATTATAATTGCGAATACTATTACTATTACTGGTATTAGTATTATTATTGTTTTATTTATTATTAATGCTACTTATATTATAAATATAATTAATATTATTATTATTATTATTATTATTATTATTATTATTATTAAAGTGATATGGGTATGTGGTGTGTGGGGCAGGGGGTGTGGCACGACAGGTAGGAGGTGTGGCAAAATATGAAATTAAAGTGGAATCTAATAAATAATGGGAAGAACAAATGATTTTTATGGTATTTTACTATAATAGAAAATGAAAAAAAATGAGTTAGGATGTTTGGGAATATTTTTTCAAAATAAATTTGTTCGGGAGAACATATCCAAACAAAGTGAAAATATTTTACTAGAATACTTTAATGATTTAATTAATCTAGTTCACACTTCCAGATTATAAGTGTACATCAGTTTGACTCCTTAAAGATCTACTCAACCCTAAAAGAGATCATCACGTCAACTTAAATATTGGTGAAGATTTCTCGATCCATACTTGAGAATATATCAAACAACATATAGTGTACATCTGCCACATGATTAATCGCTTCATTATAACGGAGTGTGAACTTTTGCCTATTAATGTCTGCCTTCTTGTCTTGAATGCTGTCATCTCACTATAAATAGTTGATTTTCAAAATTCTTTTGGAAATATTGGATTATATTTTTTGTTTGATTTTATTATGTATTTATTATGTGTTTTCAGATAATAAATTATTTAAAAATGTGAAAGTTATTTTGTGGTATGTTTGTTTATATCTTGATAAATATATTTTTTTATTACAGTAGTTAAATCAATATTTTTTTGTTTGATTTTTGGGATAAAATTAAAATGGAGTGATTTTTTTAATATTAAAATAATAATAAAATATATATATTGAAGAATGTATATTTTGAGGAAAAAATAAAAATATGTTTTGTTATGTTCTCCAAAATAATATTATTTTAAAAAAAATATAATCAATTAAAGCCTTTTTGTTTTTCAAACTTTGCATTACGACGTACGTCAAAATCACATCCCACTTAATTAATATGATGGAAAGAAGAAAAGGAAGGTGGTACATATACGGACTGCTTAAAATCAGTAGTTGAAAAAAAGTTTTGGGTGGGTGGGTTATGCGACTGCTTGATAGTTATGGCCGGTTTACAGCTTTGACAGAGTAAAATTAAAATAAGGTTTGGATGGGGGAAATAGCAGTGGCTTTTCTTTATATATATATATATATATATATATATAATTAAATATATCTATACTTAGAAGTCTTTAGAGTTTTAATTTGAACTTTAAATTTATATATGCGAAGTTAATATCACTGAGTCAACCGACACTTTCATGGAAACGATAATGGCTTGAACTAAGGAAGGTTTGAATTGTGTAGGGTTATGTACAATGGTTTAGGAAGAAAAGAAGCCTTTGTGCAATTTTTGATAATAAATGGGCTAGTTTTTGAATCCAAAAAATTATAGTTGACTATATATAATGCATTATGTAATTGAGGAGTTAGCATGGGTGGTTGTAACAAGTTGAATTAAGATTAAGCTTAAGAAACCTAGCATTTTATTTTAGAGAATATCATAAATTGTTTTGATAAAAATAGTTGAATACAAATTATTCATTTCACTTAAATTTTAAATTCATTAAGTATAAACAATTATATCATTCATTACAGCATAAAATTTTTAAAAATTGTTTAAAAGAGAATTAAATATATTCTCTTGACTTTTGAAATAGCCAAACAAATTGATGTTGTATCGAAAAGTGAGTTAGGGTCCTTTTCAATAATTAGCAAAGTTAAGGTTATTTTACATGAGAATATCGGTGTAGAGAATTTTCAACTCTCAAAGGTTCTCAAAGTTTGCTTATTTTTGTGAATGACTTCTTGTGTTCAATTTTTTTCTAGGGCTTAGTATTTATAATCTTTTTTCCTTGATAGACTTGGACCCATTAGAGTTTTGGTGTTCTTCTTGATGGGCTTAGTTAATTTGGCTTTCTCATCTTTTTATTCATTTATTCTCTTTGACCCATTAGTAGTTTTTTAGTCCATTTTATGTTTTACCCTTATGGAATAATCAATCACATTACCAAGCTATCCTATTTTGGATTTGAAAAGTTAAGTTTGATGTTGAAAATATAATATAAGATTGAATTTAATTTTTACTTTATCTTAATTCATTAAAGTAAGATTATTAATTTAATTAATTTTCATTAATTGCATTAAATTTAGGAATGCGGGACCCAATCTGAGTTACGATTTGAGTCGAATTAAGCTTAATGGAAAAGAAAGAGTGGTTGCCGACTATATTAGGGCAGTCGGCGTGGGTGTTTTAGGATAGATGTCTGTGGCTGGGGGCTTGTTAGCATACACATTGTGAGCTAGTGCTTATCGGGTACTAGTTGGGCATCTACTGTCTTCTTTGATGCTTGAGTTGGCCGATCGACTTCTACCTTAATATAGAGCCATTTGCTCTTTTATGCAGAAGGAATCATCTGAGTTCCACATGATGGTGAAAATGTCATTATTTTTGGGGGACTTAGAAACTTTTTTAGCATGAAGACTTGTGTTATGGAGGACACTGAGAACACCTATCAAGAATTCGCTCATTGCGAAAGACTTAGACAATTTTATTTGGATGTTTTTATGCTTAGAGAGCCTTCAAGGTTGTTAACAAGGACCATGATCTTATGAATCTCTCTTGTTTCTTTTAGAAAGTATTTTGTTCACCTAACATCAGGATGGACCTTATTGATTCTTGGATCTTTGGGGCAAATTTAAAATCTTACAGTAATTGAGTGTAAGTGCATGGACTTACATGTCAGAGTGAAATCAATGCCTATGATCTCGCTTTGCATCTTGTATAGGACTTAGATTTTTTCATGGAGCTTTTTGTTAAGGAAATCCTTCAGGATCACCCATGGGTTTTTATGCTCTTCAAAATACTTAGACGTTCACTAAAACTTGTGAGGTGGTCTTCACGGTCAAGATAGATTCTCAAAGATAACTTGTTACCTTATGCTTTGGACACTAGTAAAGTAGGTGCCTCTATGGTTGATGGCCATAGTAAAATTGACTTTATTTACATTCATGGGGATTTTCTCCCATGTTGTGCCATTCTAAGAGTTCATGAGGTCTTTCAAAGTCAAGTTATTTCGAGAGCCTCCTGGTGTTTCTTGTAGAGGCATTTCTATAGGAATATTTTGTGATATGCTACCATATCACATTGTTTTGTGTGACATTTGGAGGTCTTATTGCGAAAACTTTGCTTCACGCTTTGAAATTTTTTTTTCCACTAGGTGTGCAATGATGTTACTCTCAGATGTGCCTTTTAGTCAGCCTTTTCATGGGATCTTACAGTAGTTGTGGCTTTTGCAAGCCCTTTTTGTTTCTCTTCAGATGGTTAAGTATTAGCCAGATGTAGAGTGATGCTGATATGAGAGATAGAGAGAATCTTGATTGGAGTTATCTTCTAAAAGATATTCCACGTATGAGAAATATTTTATTCTTATCAGTTACATAGTAACTTTTATCATTTAGATTATTTTCTTTCTAGATAAAATTAGATTTTAAATTTTATTATCATTTAGGTGTTAGATATTATTTTACATTATCTTTTATGGAGTTAGGAGTTTTAGAGATGAGTATGAATTTATCATATTTCTATCAGTTAGAGAATTATGATTCTTTGAGATACCTATGAATAAGCTCATATATGAAGCTTGAAAAATAACAACTTAGGCAATAGAATTCTTTGGTTTTCTCTCTACAAGGAAGATTTTTACTTTGTTTTAAGGCTTCTCATGTACATTACATGCTTTCTTTTATACAAGTTATTCATGTAATAGCTTCTTGTTTCTTTTTTTTTTCTTTCCTCCCAGATTTTATTCGCTGCATCAATTTGGTATCAGAACAAGTTTGGCCTTTTCCAATGGCTAATGTAAGAGTAACTTATGGTTTGTGAAATAACCAAATGGTTGATGGAGATTAGACTTCCCTAACTCTATAAGAGGAGATTCGTACATTGAGAGAGAATGTCTTGATTATAAATTGGAGGAGATGAATTTGCACATAGATGCACTCAGCATAGATAGGAGGCTAAGGTGTGAAGTTATGGAATTTCCCTAAGCACCATGATTGGTTAGACATGATCCTATTCGTCTGTATTATTGTTATGCCAATGCGGAAGATTCAGAGGAAGAAGATGAAGATATCAAAATGCTAAATATGGAATGAGAAAATCAACAAAATCAGTCTCTCTAATGTCTTGCTAGAGATGAAGATTTTTTCCTAAAGATAGATCTCCTATACTTTAATGGTAATTCAAATATTAAAGAATTTATGGATTGGATTGTAGAAGTTAATAGATTCTTTGATTATTTCAAGGTTTCTGAAATTAGTAGCCTATAGGCTAAAGGGAGCCACCTTTGCTTGGTCAAAACATCTACAAGACACAAAGAGGCATGAAGGTAAAGGACAAGTTCAAATGTGGAACCAAATGAAGCAATTATTAAAAGCTCAATTTCTACCCCTAGATTATGAGTAATACCTACTTTTGCAATATCAATGGTATCACCAAGGAGATAGAATGGTGTATGAATACACCACATAGTTCTTACGGCTTGCTAAACCTAATGATGTCGACAGTCAACAAGTTGTGAGATACCTCAATGGTTTGAAGTCTACAATTCAAGATAAGATTGGTGTGCAAATGTTAGCAAATGTTTCTGAAGCACGAAACATTGAGCAAAAAGCTGAGATGATGCTAAAAGGCAAGAAGATGGAATGCTTTAGGAGGAATCAACTTCAGTTAGTGCTGAAAAGTATAGAACAAAGTATGTCATCTTATAGCTCACAAAGACAAATTGGAAAAATAGCATATGACAAAGTAGTAGGTAAAAACTTAATGGAGATGACTGAGACTCAAACATAGATGCAGAAGAACCCATACATCAAGCTGATTCTTAGAAAGTTATACTGATGTAATCAACAAGGACATTGTTCTAGTGATTGTCCAAGAAGAGAAGGATCAACATTGTAGAGTATGGTGATTTTAAAGAAGAACTTAAATATGGAGATGAGGTGATATGCAAACATGATGGTAATGAGGAAGAAGAAGATTCAAAAGATGGCCAAACTTTTGGGATTAAAAAATTAATTTTGTCATCAAAGAAAGGAGATACAACCTAGCGCCACCATCTTTTTTAAACAAGGTGCACCATTAATGGTAAGATTTGTAACCTAATTATTAACAATGGCACTCAGGAGAACATCATAGCAAAGAGTACTATTGAAAGGCTGCACTTACCAATGAAAAAACATCCAAATCCTTACGATATTGTGTGGATCAAAGTGACAAAATGCTATAAAATTCCTTTCTCAATTGGAAAGTATAAAGATAAAGTGTATCGCAACCTAGTAAACATAGACATTTGTCACTTGCTATTTGGTAGACCTTGGTAGTTTAACAAAAATGCACATCATTTTAGATGGGAAAACATATACTAATTGGAGATGAATCGAGTAAAGATGACCTTTTTGCTACTAACTAAGACATTTGAGGCCAAAACTTCTGAAGTAAAAGGTAAATCATTCCTAACTCATCTAGAGAAAGAGTTTGAGGTTGCTTGTAGAGAGACTCCTCTGGTTCATTACTTAGTAGTGAAGAAAGTCTTGACTCCTATGTAGGATTCACTAGAGAAAGAACTTCTTGAAGCCATATGTTTGTTATTTGAAGAAAATGATATTATACATAAGGAACTACTAGCAAAATTACTGCCAATGCCATATGTTCAATCAAAGGTCAAGTAGAAACTTGAAGAAGCTAATACCAAGTATAAAGTAGCTGCTAATAAACATGGAGACTTCCTAACATTTGAAGAAAGCGATGAAGTTATGGTTTACTTGAGAAAAAAGATTCCTACTTACAAAAAATTGCGACCGAAGAAGTGTGTGCCTTATCATATCTAGAAGAAAATCAATGAACATAATTGTGGTAGAATTGCCAAAGAACATGTGAGAGCAACTAATCTTTATCCTTATCATCCATTCAATAAGCTTTTATATCCAAAAGAAGTTGATAACTTGAGGACGAGTTATTTTCTTGAGAGGGCGAGAATGATACAGGAGATACAGAGAATCTTGGATGGAGTTATCTTCTAAAAGATATTCATAGAGAGAATCTTGGATGGAGTTATCTTCTGGAAGATATTCCACATATGGGAAATATTTCATTCTTATCGTTTACATAATAAGTTCTATCTTTTAGATTATTTTCTTTCTAGATAAATATTATATTTTAAATTTTTATTATCTTTTTGGAGTTAGATATTATTTTACATTATCTTTTAGTGAGTTTGGCACTATTTTACATTATCTCTTTTGGAGTTACGAGTTTTAAAGATAAGCATGAATTATTTCCATCAATTATAAAATTAGGATTCTTTGAGATTTCCTATGAATAAGCTTACATATGTAGCTTGAAAACAACAACTTGAGTAATAGAATCCTTTGATTTTCTCTCTACAAGGAAGATTTTACTTTGTTTTAATCCTTGCCACATACATGCTTTCTTTTATTCAAGTTATTCGTGCAATAACTTGTTTTTATTTTCTTTTTTTTTTCCTCCGAGATTTTATCTATTGCATTAGATGTTTGCTTATGCAACTAGACTTTGCATCTTTGCTACAGATGTAGAGTAGTGTTGTACTTTTTTTTTGTATTAAGTCATTTGGAGGACTCATCTATGTGAATTTCTTCACTTTTGTAGCGTCATCCACACATCGTTGTGCTTTTGTGTATTGCTTGTTGGGGCATCCGGCTATTGTGATGCTTGGGCACCCATGAGGCCACCCAGGTCCTATGATGCCTAGCCACCTACTAGCTACTCGGTCAAGGTGGTCTGGGCACCTATAGGGCCCTCTACATCCGTGGTGTCTGAGACTTGATTTCATGAAATGTTCATTACACCTATTTTTGGGGAATGAAATCATTCTAGTGTCAACTAGTATTGAGTATAGCTCACTTTCTTAGGAAACTTAGAAACAGTGATTTAGACAGAGCTTTGTGCTTAGGGAGTTACGTAGAAGATGTAGTGTAAATTCGCATCTTTGTGGATGACATAAAGAATTTTCATGCTAAGGACTACTTTGTATTTTTTTCTACATCAGTAGTTGTCCAACTCGTTCTTAGTTTTGCACTCCAAGAAAATATGCCTTTGCCTATAATATTTTTTGCTTCACTAAAAATAATCTAGCAAAAAAGGACTATTTGCTATGATTTTTCTACTGTAGTATAAAATTTAAAAAGTATGATAAAACTCATATTAAATACTACACTTCATTTTATCGTATTAAAAGTTATATCTATTTACTACAATTTTTATGAGTAGTGAATAATATGTTACATTTACTACAATTTTGCATAAATCATGGCAAAAATATAATAATTTACCATACTTTTCCATTAGTGAAGTAAAAACAATGAAGCTTATGAACATTTAGTAACAAAAATTAAGATCTTAAATCGATATTTTTCACTAAAAAAAGAAAATAAAATATATTGAACGCTATTTTTAATTAGTAATACTTAAGGTAAAAAAATTGCTTCGAATTTCTATTATAAAAAATTAATTAATTAATTAATTAAATTCTAAATTAACAAATAAAGCCCTCAAAAAAATTCTTAATTACTCATGGTTTTGATTAATACAATTCGAGGTAAAATAAAAATTTTACTACAATTATTATTAAAATTATTTGATTAATTAACCACACACTTAACCTAGCTAGTTAGAAAAGTCCCTTAAAATAGTAGAAAAATCCAAGTTTGGAGGCAAAACCAAAATTTGCTTCCAATAATTTTTACTATAAAAAACCTTATTAATTAATTAAATATATTTAAATTAGCTGATTAGCAACAAAGTGTCCATTGACCCAGTGGCATCATCTTCACATACATAAGTATAAAGTAAAGAGTTCAAGTCTTAATGAACTCATATTGCGTGGGTGTATAAATTAAAAAAAAGTAAATAATTAGTAAAATTCCTCAAAAGCCTCCAAAAAAATTTTATTTTTACTATGTTTAATTGTGGCAAGAATTATTTAATTATTTACTACATTTTTCAAAGTTTGATGATTAACTACTATATGCTACACTTTTTAATTGTGGTGAAACATAATAGCATTTAATAATTTTTTTACCACATTAAATTTGTAGTCATTGAAGATAATTTTGTAGCAAAAGACAATTATCATAGTTGAAAAAGTGTAGCTAAGCTTTTACCTCGCTTGCAATGTTTACGAATAGAAAAGTATAGCACAAGCATAGTTAATAATTTTTTACTACACTTAATTACGATTTACTATATATATTTAGTTGTAGTAAAAATATATTTTTTTGCAGAGTTGCTTTTTCTTTAGGAGGCCAAGTGTTGGTTGGACACTTTTCACATGCTCTAATGAAATCGATAATTTCTCCTTTCTTTCTAAAGGAACCTCTTCTAATCAACATCATGTATACACTTGTTCAATTAGCTGACTTTTAAGGATTATTGTGTTGTCGATAATAGGTTAATGCGCAACGACGGCACAGGAGTAAGGTGTCGATACCTTTAGTGAGTTTTAACGCAAGCCCCTTTGAGGGTTTTCATCATAATTGCACGAGGAGGCACATAAGCTTCTTTGTGGATGTGTTTTATCATGATACTTAGACATTTAAATCAAATTCAATTGATGGCCTTACTAGTGAGGCATCATCACAACACTTAGTTATTTGAATTAAATTTAGTTGTTGTGACTTGATGGTGATGGCTTATCATGAAGTCACGTGATGTGATGGTGTTTCACATTGAGCCTCATTTAGGAGGTCTGGACCTTGCTATCAAGTGTTGTAGAGAAGTTCGCATGCAAGCCTCATTCATGAGGTATTGCTTCCTTGCTCTAGCAAAAGGATGGGGATGCTTATGAAGACGGTGCTCTCTAGCATATCAGGTGACCGCTTTGGCCACAGCTTGCATGGATGCATTTTTTAATAGTACCATAAATGCTTCTTAAGTCATGTACAATATTGGTCCTCTAGGTGGTGGAGCTTGTTGCATGAACATCTCTTCTAGTGGTAGATGCGCTTTAGGTGTTGGCTTTGGTGACAAACGGGATTGCACTTCAGGTGGGTTGTTCTTTACACTCTCACCTCATGGTGTAACCTGTGCATTGGAATGTCGAGATCTAGATCTAGTCTGCAATCTCAACGTTCCTTGCTTTAGATAGGAGTTCCCGTAAATGACGCTAAAATGATACTGCACAGAAATGGGATTGGGATCCTTTCTAGAAATCAACAAGTTTGATAGGGCTTTTGCTCTTGGAACACACTTGTATGGAGTTAGAGTTGAGATTTTTTTAAATGATTTTTCATCCTTGCTTTGGCTTTGGAAGCGGATATTTATAGTGACTAAATACTTAGTGGGTTTAGGCCCACTTGGATTTTAGATGCACATTCTGATGGCCTTAATTTATTAGGTCATTGACTTT
Organism: Jacaranda copaia; assembly: GCA_014898725.1. Classification (NCBI taxonomy): domain Eukaryota; kingdom Viridiplantae; phylum Streptophyta; class Magnoliopsida; order Lamiales; family Bignoniaceae; genus Jacaranda; species Jacaranda copaia. The sequence goes on along the minus strand of JACGDI010005248.1, from coordinate 13,345 downwards.
TTATTTTTATTTTTTTATTTATACACGCGTATGCACATCAAGAGTCCGTTTGGTATTGAACCCCCGACATCCCACATTATGTGAAGTTATGCCATTAGGCTATGGATACCCATCATTAATATATTTCAAGCAGGCCAGTGGGTCACTAACTTTTTATTTAATTATATTTTTTTTAATTGACCTTTTATTTATTTATTTTTATTTCACAAAAGATAATAACTTGAAATACAAATTACAAAGAAAAAAAATCAACGTCACATTTTTATAAAAAATATTTAAAGTAACAAACAAATATTAGGGTGATGCTCACAATAAAATAAATACAAGGTAATTTTTATAACTATCATTATCATACATTTCAATTTATGATGAATATATTTTGTGTGAAATCATGATATATCTATACATATTGAACTTCAGTATATAGTTTTCAAATACAATATAATGAGAAATTGTATTTTTAGTTATAGCGTAATTTAAAATATTTTACAACCTTGTAGTTATGAATAGTGTAAAAAAATTATAATATGATTATGGTATAATTGGAAATATATATAGATGCATGACGCATGTAGTTTTCAAATTCCACTAAAAGGAAATTCTTTATTCAACGATGAGGAACAATTATCCTAACATAAGTTGATTAATAAGGAATCATTTCATAACCTTTAAAATAAAAGGAACTTCCTTTTTAGCCCCAAAATCTCTGCCAAATGAGAACTTTGATTTTCATATATACATACCCAAAAATAAGTAGATTTTATATTTATATACATATAACTTTTATATATTACCCATTTATCATAGGGCAACTTAATTAAAAATATCTAAACCCACTTTTCATTTTGTATTTAGTCTCCACCCAATCAATTCTTATTTTCAACTCTCCATGTAAAGTTTGATTTTGGCATTCACTCCCGAACCACTTAAAATGACAAAAATGGCCTCACTTTAATGTTTTCCCCCTTTATTCCTTCCTAAACCCTTATGTCCTAGTTCGTCTCCTTCACTCTTTTTCGTCTATTTTCTGTTTTTCTCAAGTGGTGAAACATAGTGCTTTTTTGTCATTTTGTTTTTCATTTTCTGCAATAGGATACAAGATATTAGCAAGAAAGAAGCCTACTTTGTTTCCATTGTTACACAGTAAAGCATTATTGTAATATTTGGCGAGCAACAGTTTTTTTAAATATTAAAATGTCGGGTAGCAAAGAAAAATCTCAAATTCAATTGTTAGGGAGTTGTATATATAATGGAAAACTCTATATCATGTCCATTTTTAAAAGCATGACTTTAGAGAGACTGTATTTCCAATTGGAAAAAAAAAATGGTGTGAAATTTTTCCTTAATTCCACACAGTACAGTACTTTGCTCCTCATAAAAAAATGCATGTGGCTTTTAATGCAGATGAGGATGCATCCAACATGATTTGCCTACATCTATGTTTAAAGATGACCTTAGTTGACGTGATAATTGTCTAAAAAAGTGAACCTAGCGGATGGGGAAGACAAAGTAGCTATACAAGCAGGTAAATACTTCATATCTTCAATTTTATACTGCCTTTATTGTTTAGTATACTTCCATTGTCCCAATTTATACTTGTATGCATTATTAGTTATATGCAGTTGTCTTACAGAATACTTATTTTTATGTGTTTTAGTACTTAGGTCTTGTGTGTTAAATACTGAATTTGTTCATGTTAGTACTTGTGCTCTTTTACATTGAATACTGGATATTTTGTTTTAGTACTTAGGCCTTCTATATTAAATACTAAATTTGTTCATTTCAATACTTAGGTCTTATACATTAAATATTGGATTCAGTCGTTTCAGCACTTATCTCCTTAATTTAAGTACCTAAATTTACTTACTTCTTTTATGTGAAATACTGATATTGTTAAGTACCTAGTTATCTTATTGTTAAATACTGAAATTGCATAGTTGAGTACCTATATAATGATCTTGTAGCACTTTATTGACAATTATTATATATTTGACTATATTATTTCTTTGCAATGAACACCAATGTAGGAATGAAATAGAGGAGGACATTCAAAATAGAGAAAGAACTAACCATTTTTGTGCTTGATGTGTGATCTCAACCAAGTTGTAGGAGGACACAGAGATTTCCATCTCAAAATGATGTTCAAGTAGTCAAGTGTAGGCGGTGTGGTAAAACTGGGCATAACTATTGTACATGCAAAGAAGCTACGACTAATTAGATTAGCTTGACCTTGCTAACATATTTGCTCACCATTATATTGCATATGTATGTTTGCTATATCTTCTTGTCATTACTATGTAACTAAGATCTTTTTTTATTTATTATTAATCCATAGAAAGAGTGTGTATCAAAGGGATACGATCAATAAAAGAAGGATTGCATGGTGCTCAAAGACTAATGACAACTACTAATTTTTGCTTTCTGAAGGACAAGTTAGGCCTCGACTATTTGGACTATTATATAATAATATTAGTTGACTTTTTGTTGGAATGTTTGGTATTGCATGTAGTGTAATATATCACATTTTTTCTATTAACAATAGTAATGGATATCTTAAAAAAAGTACCTATTGTAGGCATATGTGTACTTCAGAATTGCATTTATGTATTAAAATTGTAATGGTTATGTACTTATAATTAGGGATTTTGTACTTGCTTTTCTAAAGAACGAGTTTAACCTCACTTCAAGTTGTGGTGCAATGCATGAGTGAAATCACATATTGGAATGTTTGGTATTGCATATAATGTAATATATCACAATTTTTAGATACTATACAAAATCTGTTAGATACCTTAAATGTAGATAAAAATATCATTTTCACCTAACATTGATATTGGATATCCCCAGAAAAGTATCCAATTTAGGCATATGAGTACTTTAGAACTACATTTATATAGTTATGTATTTATAATTAGGGGTTTTGTATTTACTTTTTCAAAGAATGAGTTTAACATCAATTCAAGCTATGAGGCAACCCATGAGTGATATCATATGTTGGAATGGTAGAAAGACACAAAGACACATATCCTAGCCATTGCGGGGTCATTCCTACAAGTATAAAGCATTAATGCATGAGGCAAATGAATCATAATGTCACCCCCCTCCTACACCACCCAACCTATCATCACTAAATGAGTCCTAGGTGTAATACTTCATGGTCTTATGATCATGCAATGCCCAAATTAGGCAGAACGAAGAACGTTCCCTTATGTGCTTAGAATGATACTGAAAATTCAAAAAAAGTACCCATTTTTGGCACTTATGTACTTCGGGATAGGATTTGTGTACTCACTTTAACTATGTTGTGTACTTGTGATCAAGGGTTATGTACTAGCTTTTTCAAAAGCTAATTTTAACCTGAGTTTGATGCATTGCACAACACATTAGTGTGCTTATAACATCGTATACATGATTTTTTCAATAAATGGTTGTAACAACATGTGTTGGAATGGTTGGGAATTGTTCTTATTAATATAAAGCACTGATGCATAAAGCAAATGAATCGCAACAAAACCCCCTTTATACACCACAGAGCCTGTCATCATCAAATGAGTCTTAAGTGCAATACTTCATGCTCTTATGAACATACAAAGACTAGATTAGATTAAATGGAGAATGATCCCCCTATGTACACATAATGATACTAAAAATCCAGAAAAAATACCCAATTTAAGCATTTATTTACTTGTAAACTAGCTTTATGTACTCAGTTTGCTTGTATGGTGTACTTGTGGTAAGGAATTTTGTACTTATTTTTCCAAATAATGATTTTGACCTCACTCAACGTGTGGAGCAACACATTTGTGGCGCCATAACTTCAAATGCATGATTTTTCGAATATGTGGTCGTGATTGTACATGTTGGAATGATTGGGAACACAAAAACCTACATCCCACTACTTGTGGTGTCATTCTTACTATTATAAAGCCTTTATACACGAGGCAAATGCATCACTCCGACACCTTCTCCTATACCACCTCTCTGCACCACCAAATCTATCATCAATAAATGTGTTTTGCATGCAATACTTCGTGCTCTTATAAATATAAAAGGCTAGATTACGCCAAATGAAGAATGATCCCCCTATTTGCACATAATAATACTGAAAATCCAGAAAAAAAGTTCCCAATTTAGGCATTTATGTATCTGTAAACTGGGTTTATGTATTTAATTTGTACATGTTGTGCACTTGTAGTGAGGGATTTTGTACATGCTTTTCCAAATAATGATTTTGACCTTCCTCAACATGTGGAACAACATATTGGTGACCTCATAACCTTAAATGCATGATTTTTCGAATACATGGTTGCGATAATATGTGCTAGAATGATTAGGAACCTAAAGACTCGTATCCCACTACTTGTGGTGTCATTATTCCTAGTATAAAGCCCTTAGGAATAAGGAAAATGCATTACTTTGACACCCCCTCCTACACCAACCCCTCTCACCACTGAATCAATCATTAATAAATGATTCTTGGGTGCAATGCTTCATGCTCTCATGAGCATGCAAAGGCCAGATTAGGCTGAATGAAGAAAGATCCCCTATGTGCATATAATGATACTGAAAATCCAAAAAAAAGTACCAAATTAGGCATTTATGTACCTATAATTGGGTTTATGTACTTAGTTTGTACACGTTGTATATTTGTGGTAAGGAATTATGTACTTGCTTTTCCAAATAATAATTTTGACCTCACTTGATGCGTGGAGCAACACATTGGTGACCCCATAACTTCAAATGCATGACTTTTCGAATATGTGGTCGTGATAGTACGCGTTGGAATGGTTGGGAATATAAAAACTTACATCCGACCGCTTGTGGTGTTATTCTTCCTAGTATAAAGTTTTTAAGCATGAGGCAAATGCATCACTCCAACACCCTCTCATACACTACCCCCCTCCCCACACCACTGAACCTATCATTGATAAATGAGTCTTTGGTGTAATACTTCATGCTCTCATGAACATGCAAAGGCCAGATTAGGTTGAATGAAGAACGATCCCCTATGTGCACATAATGATATTGAAAATCCAGAAAAAGTACTCAATTTAGGCATTTATATACCTATAAATTGGGTTTATGTACTTAGTTTGTACACATTGTATACTTACAGTAAGGGATTTTATACTTGCTTTTTCAAATAATGATTTTAACCTCACTTGATGCATGGAACAACATATTGGTAACCCCATAACTTCAAATATTTTTCGAAAATGCGGTCATGATAGTACGTGTTGGAATGGTTGAAAACATGAAAACCCATATCTCACTGCTTGTGGTGTCATTTTTCTTAGTATAAAGCTTTTACACATGAGGCAAATGCATCACTCCGACACCCTCTTTCACACCACCCCCATACCATTGAACTTTCTATTAATAAATGAGTCTTTGGTGTAATACTTCGTGCTCTCATGAACATACAAAGGCCATGTTACGCTAAATGAAGAACAATCCTCCATGTGCACATAATGATACTGAAAATCCAAAGAAAAGTATCTAATTTAGGCATTTATGTACTTGCAAATTGGGTTTATGTACGTACTTTGTACACATTCTATATTTGTGAAAAGGATTATGTACGTGCTTTTTGAAATAATGATTTTGATCTCATTCGATGCATGAAATAACACATTGATGACCCCATAACTTTAAATATATAATTTTTCGAATATGTGGTTGTCATACAGAATGATGGGGAACACAAAAGCCTATATCCCACCACTTATGTTGTCATTTTTCCTAGTATAAAGTACTAACGCATAAAGCAAAAGAATCAAACCAACACAACCCCCCACACCAGTAAACCTATCATCATCAAATGAGCCTTGGATGCAATACTTCGTACTATTATGAACATGCAAAGGCTAGATTAGGCAATAGAGAACAATCCCTCATGCACTCAGAATGATACCGAAAATTCAAAAGAAAGTATCTAGTTTTGGCACTGATGTACTTTAATACAAGGTTTATGTACTCAATTTGACTATATTGTGTACTTGTGGCAAGGGTTTATGTACTTGCCTTGTCAAAAGCCAATTTTAACTTGAATTCGACGCATTACATGACATATTGTGACCCTATAACATTATATGCATGTTTTATTGAATAAATTTTCATCATAGCATATTTTGAAATGGTTAGGAATCATTCGTACTAGTATAAAACATTGACACATAAGGTAAATGCTTCCCTCCAACACCCCTCTCTAACACCATTGAACCTATGATCACCTAATGAGTCCTTATGATCATATTTCGTGGTCTCATGATCATGAAATGGGCAGGTTAGGTAGAATGGAGAATGTTCCCTTGTACGCTGAGAATGATACTGAAAATCTAGAACAAATACCCAGTTTCGGCACTTCGGTACTTGTAAATTGGGTTTATGTACTCAGTTTGTACAACTTGTGTATTTGTGATAAGAGATTCTGCACTTGTTTTTCCAAAGAATGATTTTGACCTTAATCGACATATGGAACAACCCAATAAAATATTTTGATCATACTTCATGGTCTAATGATCATGAAATAGGTAGATTAGGCAGAATGGAAAATGATCCCTCATGCGTTGAGAATGATACCGAAAATATGGAAAAAAGTATCAAGTTCTGGAAGTTACATACTTGGGGACAGTATTTATGTACTGATTTTGTACATGTTGCATACTTCTGGTAAGGGATTCTGTACTAACATATTTTGCCTTTTTTTATGAATTCCATTTGTGTACTAATATATCTAACCACTTCATTCTCATACATGCTATGACTCACTATGAGATATATATAATTTGCATTAAAATAAAAACTGAAGGTAGTATTCTTTCCAAGTAATTTTATTATTCAAAAACTAATTTACAGTACCTTTTGTCCATACTTCAAGTACTTTTACAAAGAATCAAGTACTAAACATCTGGCACCACTGAACTTTAACCTACTTTTTTCGTATCAGTCATATGCTTTTAGTATGTTAAGCTATTTCTTCAGCATCATTAGTGTCATTAGTTGCACCTTGGCATACCTCTGCAACTTTTTTTTTTCTTCAGGCCTTCCTACTTCTACCATGGCCTCTGTGAATGCCAACTTTGGTTCTATTTGGTGATGTGGAGTAGGGTGGTGTGACAAAATCTTCATCTTTTCTCTTTTTCTTTTGATCATCTCTTGTTTTCATACCTCTAATAATAGAAAAGGTGTGATCATGCTTCTTCTTGCTTTTTTCTTCATATGGAATATTATTTTCCTCTTCTTTATCCCCCTCACCATCAACATCAGCATCACCAACACCATCATAACCATTATGATCATCATCACCACCATCCAGAGTCTCAAACTCATCAACAACAGACTCCAAGTGTGGTTTTTCATAACTGTTTTGAGCACCAATAGCATCATCAATATCATCATTGTGCTTCTCTTTATCTTTCTCATCTTCATTCTTCTTCTCCTCTTTAGCTATCCTCTTCTCATCGCTTACTTGCCTTTCCAAAATTTCAATTCTAAGCTTCAGCAATTCCACTTCTTCTTTTTTCTGCCTTAATTAAACTTCAAAACTTAAAACATCATAGCTTGACACAATAGGAACCTGTATGAAGAGTACAAAGTTCTTAATGTAAAAACAAAGTAAACATCAAGTAGTAATTATGTGCATCTAAATAATTACTTGTGTTGCAGCGACAAGTTTCTCCCTCTCAAGAATAGGATAGATAGGTAGGGATTTACACTTTTCTTTCGAATTTCAACCCCATAGGGAATCATTCTAAACATAAACAATAAACTTTTATCTTTTCCTTTTTAATTTGCTTCAAAGCTTTCTCAACATTAGTCACATTCTTTGGGATCTTGTTGTCAGCCCTTTGAAAGAATTGTTGGCATGCACGCAAGCATTTTAGTTTCCCTAAAGAAGGAATGAGCTCATACAACCATCCTTGTTATTCATAAAGCAAAAAAGTATATTTATTTATAGTAAATGACAAAACTTTTATAATTTAAAGCTTCAAAGACACTCACCAATAGACCAACTGTACAACCATCAAAATGTTTCTTCCTACAACTCTTCCATCTCACCTCCCATGTGATTTCTCAATTCTTCAACTAAAAAATTGTATATAGCCTGCCCCCATGCATAGAACCCAGTAGAAGATAGATCATCAATGTAATGGATGACAAAATGAGGGGTGTAGTAGTTGCTCATAGGAAACAAAATACAATTAAAAACAAAAAGTATATACAACCTAACAAAATCTTCAATATCTTCATCACTATGTCTATCCACAAATTATTGTAACCTTTTAAATATTTGTACACAATTAACATTTAAAATTTTTTTCAAAAACAAGTAATCAACAATATTTGGCTTCAGCTTTAGATCAACATTGATAAGTTGCCCCACGTGAGGCAACTGCAACACTAAAAACAAATCCGTGGACCTCAAAAAGGAATTTCAACGTCTTCACCAAAGACAAATGAAGTTGTTCATACATTGAAGCATTTAATGATTGCTTGCGCACTACTAAAACTATAATAGTTCAACTGTAGCATATTTTCAAATATATAGAATGGGGTTTGTTAAAGGGTCTGCCTGTGTCGAAATCCAATTTTGGGTTCCAACTCCTTCATTGCAGTATAAAAATATCTCAAGGAGCAACGACTATATACTTCTAATTCCATTGCTGCAAATATAGAAATCATGTAAATAAACACTTTAAATATCTCCAAATACACTTACATTTAAGGTTTTCATACTGAAAATGTAAACAAAAATACTAAAATAGAGTACTTTTATACTAAATATACATGAAGACTGTACTCTATAAATTAATGTTATGTTTTTCTTCATGAACAATAGCAAATGGCTAAACATGTTGTAAACCTTTTAAACAAACCATATTTTGAATATAAACCCCAAAATTTAGTTGCCAACATAGCTTATATTAATCGTACTGTGAACCAACTCAATCATTACAAAATTAAGATATTATTTAACTTAAAACAACTTTCATAACAATTAAAATAGATAATTCAAGTACAAATTTGACTAATCAGGTTTCAACAACAACCTATTAGGGTTTCTAAATGCTACTGATCTTAGTACCTAAAATATTACATTTAAGTATAAAAAACATGAACTCAAGTACGTTCTCATCTCAAATGCATATATAAACACAGGAACAAGGCATATTTCACGAACATATCACAAATATACTTACACACCCAGCATTTTATCAGGAAAAAACCTTCTATAACATGATGGAACTGTACGAGATGAAATAAAACTGATGGAAGAAGAGAAAAAGATGAAAACATGCCTTTCAAACTCAAACACCAAATGGGAACGCTTCACATTCCGGTCCACAGTGAACGATTACTTCAGTCTAAGATAGAAATTGGAGGGAAATTGCTTTAGTCCACAATAAGGAACAATTCTTCTAGCCTTTAAAAAAGGGGGAGAGAAATTGTGTAAGCATGGGCCCGATTTCATTCAGTAGTGGAGGAGAAACAGTCGCCAGGTTGCTTTGCAATTTTTTGTTCAAGTGGAGGACATTTCAATAATTTTACGGAGAGTGGGATATGATTTCTAAATGAAAGTTGAGATTGGGGAGTCCAAACTAAGAATATATGTGTGGGGACTGAACACTAAATGTAAGTTTAGGGATTTTTATCCTATTAACCGTATCATAATATGTAAAAATAGAAAATACATTTGTGTATTAATACACCACACACACATGTGTATATATATATGTACATTGTTAAAATAAATCTATGATTATTTTAATGGTGATGTTGACCAATTACAAGTACCGCACCATAAACGTGTTCTAATCAAATGGATATTCATCCACTATTCAACTCTTTGAGGCTTAGAGGGTGTTTGGGCGAGTTTATAAACTCTTTAAAACATCTTATAACATGTTTGATAGTTTAAAAGATATTAAAAAGTGCTTAGTAATTTTTTTTTTAAAAAGAGCTTATAAGCTTCTAAAATAAGATGTTAGGAGTTTATAAGCTATTTTTAGAAAAGTTAGGAATTCCTAACTTATTTGTAGAATCTTAATAAACTCCCTTAATTTTAAGTATATCAATTATAAAATTGCTATTACTAACATCTTATAAGTTCTAAAATCTCATTTTATCCAAATACTTTAAAAACATATTTTAAAAAAAATATTTAGAGTTTTATAAGCTCCAAAAATATCTTATGAGATGAAGGAACTTAAAAGGCCTTTTGAGTAAGTTAAGCCAAATATTATCTTAGAATTAATATATATATATATATATATATGATCCTTGTGCCTCTCATATTTATTTGCATATTTATTGGGTTAATCCCCTGCCAATCTTAACACATTAAATGTGTCTGATCATTTGTATCTATGCATTCCTATGATTGAAATTGAATACAGACTTTCACCAGAGTGCATTCTCTGAATGGACGACCGAAGGGCTTCTCTTATTTCAGCTTAGATGGTGTTTGGATGAGCTTATAAACTCCTCAAAACATCTTATAAGATATTATAAGTTTATAAAATGATAAAAAGTGTCTAGTAATCTTTTTAAAAAAAGAGCTTATAAGAACATAAAATTAGATGTTAGGATCTTATAAGCTCTTTTAAAAAAGTAAGGAGACCTTAACTTATTTTTAAAATCTTAATAAACTCCTTTATTTTTTACTATTTTAATTAAAAAAATTGTCATTCCTAATATCTTATAAACTCTAAGATCTTATTTTAACCAAACGTTTCAATAACTTATTTTAAAAATAAGATTTAACATCGTATAAACTCTAAAAATATTTAATAAGATATGGGAGCTTATAAGATTTTTTAAATAAGCTTAGCAAACACCTTTTTATTTGCAAAAGCCAAATCTCCGATATTTACCACCTAAAAAGCATCCTCCCTTTTAATATGTTCTTGTATAATTTTAAAATGCTTTTGTTCTTACTTTCTAATTCTCACAATTTATACCATTTACAACTCACTATTGCTATTGTATCATCTAACTGATGCCACTTAATTTATCATAAATTTTCTTTCTATTTATTAAAATTCAAATAAAATCTTTAAAATTATTACAAAATTGTAGTATTAAATAGAAAATATATAAATATTTTATTTATTTTATGTTCTAAAAATTATATCACATATATAGAGTGTGAAAAATTCTTAGTAAATTAAGTATATATGTGTTATGTTCATATGCAAGTGAAAAAAATATATATACAACTTTAGATATATATATATATATATATGTAGTACTAATAGTTATTTGCACGCAATTCTCACGTGCATAAAATATTTTTGAATAGTATATATTGTTTGTGCATTTTTTCACATTCACTATGTTAAAAATTAACTTTTGGTGGTTATTTTGGCATATAAATTCTGTTGAATGTATAGAATAAATAAAAGAACACATTTGATATATTTAAAATGTACCATAACTGTTATTTTAGAGATAGAAGATGCTTTCTTTTGATAATAATATAGGTAAATATATATATATATATATGTATGTATACAAGCAATGAGGGGTATAAACGGATATTAAATAGATTGGATACACTATTGCTATATTTGTATCTATTTAACTTTTTGAATATTCGGATATGGATATGAATTTGACGGATATTTAAGAATGATATTCAAATTCATATCTGTTGGATATTGGTCAAATTTGAATATATCCATATTCGATTAAAATTATTTAGATGCATTCATATTTGATTAAACTTATCTGTATTCAAATTATTTTTTTCATATTCACTTCGATAATAATTATTTAGATATATATTTATGAGTATTCAAATACGTGAATCTATGAACTATAACAAATACATATTTATAGCCAATAGAAAGAACTATACAATTTCATTAGAAAGAAAGCAATCAAACAAATAGTATAATTTGTAATTAATAATTGACCTTATAATTGATTATCAGTACTAATTAATTAATATTAATATTGGCATTTAAGTTATTAATTATAAAGTCAACCAACAATAATTATGTTGATTAACTTTATTCTTCATTTTTTTCTATATTATAATAATTTTTTAAATTTATTTATTTTCTTCCCAATTATTCAATTATAATTTATATATATATATGGATTATGAGACTTTTATTGAAAAATATAAGTAATGTATTATTTAATAAATGTATATTTAGGGTGGATATTAAACAAATCGGATACACATTTACCATATCCATATCCATTTATATATAATAAGATATTTACTAATCAAATACGAATAATATTTTCTTTAAACGAATGCAAATAAATTTTGTATAAATGGATATAAATGTGAATGGTAAACGAATTTTTAAATATTCATTTATAGCCCTACAAGCAAGTGCATGTATGAATTAGGCTAACTTAGTTGAGAAAGATAAGTACAAACTATATATATTTTCATACATACTTTAGTATATTAATCATTATATAGATAAGGGTATACATTAAAATACTTTAATTTAATAAAAAATGCGATAATTGAACAACCAAAATTTTATCCAAATTCAAATTTATGTGTACTTAATATACTAAACAAGCCAATTGGAACGTTTTTTTTTTAGTTTGCATTCAATCTACCTATCTATGTAGTCAAACAATAAAATAAAAATTAATATTGAATAAAAGGGCAAAAAAACAAAAATCTTTACATAATAATATTTTATTTCCTCTCGCATCTTCACCATTTGCACTTTTAGCACAGTTAATTTATATACTCTTATGTAGCAAAATTGTTGTTCCCCGAGCAAATTTAGAATATAAAAATAAATCCTCAATTTTCAATTGAATAATTGTTAAGCACCAACAAATAGTGATATGAGTCAATTTACTTGGGAACAGATGAAGTAACTATCCTCAACTTATCACAACTTAGAGGGTGTTTTGGTGACCTTATAAGTTCCATAAAATATTTTATAAAATGTTTAAAAGCTTATAAGTTGATAAAAAATATTTGGTAATTTTTTTAAAAAAGAGTTTATAAGATTTTAAAATAAGATATTAAAAGTTTACAAGCTCTTTTAAAACAAGTAAGGACACCTTAACTTAGAGGGTGTTTGGTTAAGCTTATATTGGGTAAATTGCATAGCACCCCTTTGTGATATTCGCAATTGGTTGATAACCCCCTGCGAAATAAAAATTAGCAAAAAAACCCCTTTTTTTCTAAAAGCATGCAATGAGCACCCTTTAGAAGGTTGGTGTACTTCACGCACGGGTGTGTGCAATTCGACATGCATTTTTATGTATAAAAAGACTATCTTGCCCTCACTTATAAACTGTAAGATTTTTTTACAGAAATCAATGGTTCAAAATAAATAATATAATATATTTAAAA